>JAUZND010009676.1:0-29647 GCA_034780555.1 Coelogynopora nodosa
ATTTCCCCGTCTTACTATTTTTAGACTCGCACATTGAAAAAGATAAACAAGTCGCTTCTATTTCTCTTTAATTTCTATGGTCATGACTATAGAAACATTTGTACAGCTAAGCCATAGAGTCACGAAAATAGAAACCATTTGAGTACAATACTTTATCCCAACCCTAGTTAAACATTGGATATATCTATGTATTATTATATCTGGCATAAAAATTATTTTTTTAAATATTATAATTAACGTCTGCGTCAATTAATTTCAAATCCTGTTTCAATTTCGACACCGAATTAATATCGGAAGAAATACTACGTATTCATTTTTGTATTTATGTTTATAATAGTCTTCTCTATTTGAATATAAGAAATGCAATACATACTCAACCCTTGACAATTAGATTTTTTTAAATACAAATTCTCTTTTCACATCTCGATTCATTCCCACTAAACCAACTGTTTCATTGCGCCACCCACACTAGTTTTAAGTCTGCTATACGTAGCAAGTAAACAAACGGAATAGTCGGTATTTTAAAGAATTTTTGATAGTATCATAATGCCAGCGATTTATTAGTATACTTTCAATTATAGTGGGTTGGGTAGTGGAACGATAGATGGGAAAGTGTGTGAGTAGTGTGTGTGAGTAGTGTGTGTGAGTAGTGTGTGTGAGTAGTGTGTGTGAGTAGTGAGCTACCTTCGACAGCCTCAGCGGTGATACGCGGCCAGCAGGTGATGACCAGGAAGAGGACGAGGTACCAGAAGGAGACGAGAGGTACGAAATAGTAGAACTGGTAGGGTCGGTTCATCACGAAGCAGAGACACACCACTAGCAGGTTCATGCGGAACATTACCTGTGTGAGTGATGGGGGGAGGGAGGGGGTACGTCACTACTACTTGTAGATTGGTAACTATTATTCCACATAAAGTTCGGCTGTCACTATTTAATGGAAGATTGCGGGAAAATATTTCACTTTATGAGCCATAAATATTTGACATCAATCGTCACAGTATAATACATTGAATTAATATTACATAATAGTTTAACAGAGATACATTTCATAATTTCGAAATAAAATTTAGGGGAGACCATAAACCAGCTACGAGTATGTATTGATGTCCTCCTTCGACACATTTTTTATTAATACTTGAAGGAAATAATTTTGCAGTCGTTTCGACTGACAAAGAAAACATGCAGACAATAAACAACATTCGATGAATCATTTCTTATCTGAATAAAATTTTGTCAACTATATTATAATCATTTGAATATAAAGGAGCCCATAAACCAATCTTGCTGTTATACATGTAACGGTTTACCAAAACATTACATAATTTTTTTAAATAACTAATTTCCATTTAGTAAAATGAATCGGTTATGATATAAGTTATATTAAAAAAATAAGATTTCTATACACTGATTTCTATTTTTCTTAATTTTCTCTGAATATGTTCGGAATATTGCAATAAACTAAATATTTAAACTAATAAAAAAAAAGTAGAAAATGAGTGATTTTAATAACTCATACTTGAATACAAAAAATTATTCAAATAATTTTAATGAACAATTTTTTTTATATTGATGAAGATAAATTTTTATAGATAACAGGTTAATCCATGTGCAGACCGGTTTCGGGGTTTTGCCTCTCATCAGTACAGTACAGAGTAGGAATCGAACCCGAAGCCCAGCGATCGATGATGGGAGGATGGACTAACCGGTTGATTATTGTGTCTATCAAAATTATCTTCTGTCAAAATTAACTCTATCGTGTCACCGCAGGAAGAATATTAATTATATAATTACAACGAAAGATAATACTGAAAAATAAAAGAACATACTCCTAATAAACAATATAAGCGGAACTAAATTAAAAACATTAAATCGAACATGTTTAGTACAAAAGTATTGAGAATATTTATTAGTATAATTATCAAAATAACGAATAAAATCACCAGAAATAGAGTTAATGTTAATAACTAAAGCTAATGCAGAGTTTAAACGTTTACTATAATGAAAACCAGGGCTCAGCACCGCGCTATAGTATCTCGTATTAAAGCCAAAAGCGGAATAGGAGCGGCAGATATAGTCTGACTGTAAACTAAAATAATAAATAAATGAAGGATAAAGTCAACCCTCGCCTAGCTAACAATCTTATCATAGTATATAAGAACAGGCAGACAGCTTCATCGGTATGTCTGTCAGACAACGCGTTTACAAGCAATAATTAATTTAGAAAGAGGAACATCAAAGGAATGGCCTGTAATAAAAACAAGTACATTAACAGCGCTATAAGGCCTCGAAGAATTAATACTTCTTTTGAATCTAAATGACTGTCCGTCTCACAGAATATATATATATATATAGAATTTGAAGCAGTTCATATTTGGAATTCTATAAAAACCACGACTAAGACGTGATTTGAGACATTTGGGAGAATTGAAAGTTGATTTCCAAAGTCCGATTATATTTACAAATAAGTTTGGTATTTTGAGGATTTAGATATTCAACAAATGGGGCCAATATGTGTGGTATACAGTTTTTGTTGGTTCCCCTAGATACAAATCTGATGCACAAATCACAAAATAGTTATCATGAACAAAGATTGCTTAGCTATCATAATATGGGTTAATATGGGTTAATTTGCACAATAAAATAATGCCTACATTCAAATATCACAGTGATTCTCCAATCATAAGTTTCACAACAATATGAATGTGTGTAAAGAATGCTTTACTCCAGTGATGGAAGAATTGTAACCATTCTGGTTTGGTCTGGTCTGGTAAACGATGTAACTTGTGTTAGGGATTACCTCATCATGCAACAAACTCACGATAAACGTGGGATATGTAATGGAAAATGAGATAAATCTATTAAAAAGCCTATAATCTAGATGGAACACTTCTCATAGAATGATCAGCAAACACGATAGTCTGTTTTTTATTATGAAATAATACTAAATATCTTTCATTGCAATGTCCAGGAGTCCCTTTTCAGTTAGTTTATGTCGTTTTCAGACTGTAACCTTCAAATGTCGCTAAACTAAACATGAAGCAAGATCTCCTCTCCTTCGAGGCATTCAAAAACATAAAATAGAACTGATTTCTATTGAATTGACACTTGACCTTATGAACAGTCGTGATTTACGCTATAATAGTCAAGACGGTCAGTCTCAAGACAAAAACTATTTCCAGACTTTTTAGTTGTTATTTAAAGATCAAAGACTTTACTGGGTTTTTTCGCGCGGCCAATACATTAGTCTGATAACAAGCTGAATGTTATATATTTACAGAATATACTGAGAAAGTCAGCCTAGATAAACGCTCAGAAAACTTGATTAAAAAATTGTCTGACGGCTACATCTTTCCAGTTTCAGATGAACATCTCTGACCAAACGACATAAAGTGGTCATCATGAAAAATACGATGAATTGATTACACTATGTGTTAGTGACTGAGATAACTAAATGTGTGTTAGGCTATCAGTATCAACTTCCTAATTATATACAGAGAGATACAGAGAGAGAGAGAAAGAGAGAGAGCATGATTAAGCAGAACTCAACAGAGTATTGCGGCTGAACTCACTTCAAGGAAGCGGCGAAGAGAACTCCGCTTATGCTCCCAATTGGCGCTAAATTGGACAAATCGATTCTGTAAAGGTGGGGGGTGGGGGCTACAATGGTGATGACGAAGACACAGTGTTATACAGCCATTTATTTATCATAAAAAAAAGTTATGCAGCGTAAGAAAAGTCACAACAAAATAATGTGATGAAAAAAGCGAGATATATTTCGCGTCTTTTAGTTAGAAGAACCGATTAATGGGAACCTAGGGAGCTCATTCCTAGGAAGTTTTAGATGATTTCTAGGAAGTTTTAGATGATTTCTAGGAAGTTTTAGAACATTTTTAGGAAGTTTTAGATAATATCTTGTAAGTTTTAGATCATTTTTTGGAAGTTTTAGATAATTTTTTGGAAGTTTTAGATAATTTCTTGGAAGTTTTAGATAATTTCTTGGAAGTTTTAGATAATTTCTTGGAAGTTTTAGATAATTTCTTGGAAGTTTTAAGGTATCAGTATTAAGAAGTTGTAGATAATTCTTATAAAATTGCAGGGGAATAAAGGGACCTAGGAACAAGTTGAGAGGTATATTGAACTGTCATGGACTCATATTTATTGTTTCCTCTCACGAAGAGATGTCTTCAAGTATGTCAACGTCTCATTTCACATATCAGTCGCGTAGCTCGAACTCCAGAACGACATTCGTAAAAATACGTGTAAAACACATTCCTGCACGCAGCGTTATACAGAAAGTCAATGATTTAGCAATTTGGTCAGGGAAAGTCAGTAAATTTGAAGTTCTCTCTAAAGTCAGGGAATTGAAGATTATGCCTATAATTCTGCTTTGTTAACTACTTTTGTTTTTCTGCTTTTCTGGGTTTAGACTTGGAACGCCAAAAATAAATATAAGTTCAACGGGTCTTGGCCGTGGCATGATATTAAGGCCAGAGAGAAGAGAAAGCGACGCCTAGCCTGGAGGAAGAGTTAGATCTTGAGAAGAATACCAGTGCTGTTTTGAAACAGACAGAAAATTAAGATGTGACACTTCCTTCCACATTCCGATAGAGAAACATAATTTTATTCATTGTTTGTATTATTCCATTGTTACTATTTGTATGTAAAATAAGAAAAAGCTTATATTATTAGAAAAAAACTGTTTTTATGGTAGCATATTAGTCTCAAAAAGTCAGGTGAAATGATCTGTGATAACCTACTGGCTCGCTATACAATATGGCTTACTTGAATATTTTCATTCTTTCGTTTATGAAGTTACCAAATAAAAGGGTGAACATCATTTTTCACATCACCAGGTACAACTTGAATTCATCACTAGATTTATCTTTATCCCCTTTTGTTCCACAAATCGATTGCAAAATACGAAGACAGTTAGCATTTATGGATGTCATGAAGAGTAAGAGTATTTTTGGAAGGATCCTGGAGCTGAGAGGTGTACCACTCCTGCAAGTTTTGGACCAGAATAGTACATGTTAAGGTTTGAGAAGAGGAGTGTGAATTATTGTCTACCTTTGAAAAGCGAACAATCCCGAAGTCTCCGCGGGTCCAGAAGTAGGTGAAGTGACCGTAGCCGGTGAGGAAGATGTAGGCTGATACGAGGACACGGATGTGCATGTAGACTGGTAGGTGCTGGGAGGGAGGGAGGGAGAGCGATAGAGTGAGAGAGAGAAAAGGAGGGAGAGTGAGAGGGAGGGAGAGAAGGATGGGGAGAGAGAGGAGGGAAAGAGAGAGTGAGTGATAGTGAGGGAGGGAGATAGAGAGGAAGAGAAGTATGGAGGGAGGGAGAGAGATACGTAGATAGAAAGAAGGTTACCTTGCTAGCTCCAGTGATGTGGTAGACGAGAATAACCAACTGCATCCAACCCTTCCATTCGTCCGTGATGTCACGATGTAACACACCCGCCTGGAGTAAATGAAGAGTTTAAATACATTATATATCGATTCTTTTTTTAACATCGAATCAATAAATAATTTTTCACTTTTTAAAAATACTTTTTAAACTGGCACGGACGCTCAAAAGTTATTTTTGTCAATGCGTGGACTATTAAAGAACACAATATTCTTAAATATGTACCTAATCATAAATTAGGGTTAGATAGATTTATAATTCGAGTTGTTACAATTCAAGTTAAACATGATTTGAGAGAATGAGAAAAGATTCAGAAAAGACAAAATCATTAATTTAACAACTCTGCTTCGTTTCAATGGACAACCTACCTTATCTTCTACTAATGGCTTTTTGTTCTTTCAAGTTCCCTTTTCAGTCCGCAATCTATTATACGACTATTTAACTTCACCAAAATCAACAACAGAGAAATGAAAAAGAAACACAGCGATGCGATGGGAAGAGCTGGCTGCCAGGGTCTACAGAAGACGAGACAATACCAGAGAACGCCCACGTACCTTCTGACTGTGCTCCGTGAAGAAGACACCAAGAACGAAGATGTAAACGAGGGGGATCAGGAAGCTGATGAGCGTGTAAGACTTGTTCTCTTTCATGAAGAAGATCGTTCTGAAGTGAGATAAAACATGATTATAACGAAAGCTTGTCGAACAAGTCTTCCATCTGGAACCATTGCTGTATTACAGAATTCATTAATTTTAATTCTTTCGTTTTATTTTAAATAATTTTCTCAAAACTAGCCCCAACAAATCCTAAAACTATAAATTTACTACTCTAAATATGATGTTCATACTCTTAATAGAAGTATGTAATGCGCTGGCAATATAATGCGTAAATTTATTTTTTCTCATGGGCACAAATGAAAAAGATAGAAAACTAAACGATTTTAGGACTATATATTTTTCTAGTGGCAGAACATTTGCATTACGTACTAAAAAATAAGGTTGAGTTTCGTTGTTTTTCTTGGTTTAAATCTTCTTTTTTGGATGTTTATCTGTAGAACTACGATGTTGTTATAATTTATACCCCCCTTAATGCCCCCTTGGGTAAGTTTGGTACAGAGAGACAGCCAGTCAGTCAGTTAGACAGGAGACAGAACCCACCGATCACAGACGAAGAAGTAGATGAGAATGAAGCCCAGCTTGGCCAGGGCCGTGGAGAGTTCGCAGACGACTGCGAAGAGTGACGCCTCACTTGGAGAGAGGTCCGACCCCACTCGATGATGGGTCAGAAGGAAGGGTTTAGCACGTCGTCCTGGAGAGAGAGGGAGAGAGAGGGAGTGAGGAACAAGCTTGAAAGTGTCTGCGCCAATCAAGTATACGAAATACGATGGCGCTACTAACATTAGCAGAAAAATTTGCGTCTGTACTTGTAGAAAATGGAAAGGAAACTCAATATATCAAGCTATAACGGAACATAGAATGAGCTGTTTACCATTTGTGATTTCCGGAGTTATCCAGAAGCGCTGAGCAATGAAGCAGAAAGAGGCTGTGGCGATGCTGAAACAAAAGAATTACAAGGAATAAAAAATAATTAACTTTAAAAATTTATTAATTATTAGTGTTATATAGTACTGATTATAAATATGAGTAGTAAGTGAGAAAAACAGCATAATATTTAGTACATCACACTTCGGCACATTTCAGACAGACACAGAAGTGAATAAATTTATTAATGTAACTTTAATGTATTAGTCGGTATTATAACATCGTGTATTGATTTATAAACAAGGATTTTACTCAGAATTAATTAAAATTAATATTTTTAGAACACTATGCCTGCCACCTGGCTTTCTTTCACTATGCCTATCTTAAAGATAATTTTCAGTTTAACTAATAATGTAAAATGTATTATTCAATCGGTTACAAAAAATATTAAAAACACGATTAACATGACAGTAAAATACACACATTACAAAATAAGCATAAATATAAAATAATAAAGTTTAAATTAATTATGCAAAAACCAAGCCCAACGTGGGGCTCGAACCCACGACCCCGAGATTAAGAGTCTCGTGCTCTACCGACTGAGCTAGCCGGGCTGTTGCTTTACAAAGTTATCGCCCTTCGAGGTTATCCCAATACCAAACATGTTTAAAAGTATGAAAATCAGAGTTAATTTTTTTTTACTTGGCACAATGTCAAACCAAAAAAATCTATTTTGGCAATAATCTAGTTTGCTCTAATATTCCACAATCTGTGATAGCAGAAACGAACTAATTTAATATAATATTGACAAAATTTGTCGTTGGTATTAGATATTCTTAAACAGAATAGTATTTTATCAAAAAACTAGTGAGTGTTTTGTTGAGTTATTTTTTGGATTCCAGTCTCCTCTACTACTAACCATAGAGCGAAGAAGGCGAAGGTGAAGATCTGAGTCTTGGTGACTGGCTCGGGAATGTTGCAGCAGGTTCCATCGAAGAACTTGATGTGGTTGTTGCAGTGCATGTTGAGCAGGATTTGGACGTACTGAAGCGAGGTGGGGAGTGAAGAGGGAGGAGATCTTGGGGGTAACACTCTAGAGTCTCGTTTATAAGTTAACTTCTGTTTTTAAGAAGTGGAAAAAGGTGCGAAAATAAAGCGATTGAAGATCGATAAGTTGTGTAAACTGCTATAGTTCCATAATATAGCAAAGTAAAAGGTGCATTGAATAACATCGAGAAAAACAAAATAAATTTGATGAAGTGAAAATAATTAATACTTAGTGTTCAAATTATTATGTTATATAATTTTCAAAATTAAGATCAAGACAGAAGAAATGAGAGAGAGATATATATATATATATAGAGGAAGAGGAAAGAGTGCTGGAGAGGGAGAGAGAGAGAAAGAGAGACAGAGGAAGAGGAGAGAGTAATGGAGAGGGAGAGAGAGTAAGATAGAGAGGAAGAGGAGTGAGTGATGGAGAGAGAGAGAGAGAGAAAGAGAGACAGAGAAAGAGGAAAGAGAGAGAGAGAGAGAGAGTGAGATAGAGAGGAAGATAAGAAAGTGATGTAGAGTGTGATGGAGAGAGAGAGAGAGAAATAGAGAGAGAGTGATGGAGAGAGAGAAAGAGAGAGTGATGGAGAGAGAGAAAGAACACACCCAGTCAAGCGCCAATCGCGACACATGCAATCCATCCGCTTCAGTGGCTTCGAACCCAACTGATTGAGCGATCAGACGATTGGAACTCCAGATCTCCACTCCCAGCGGGGCCCTGCAATGATGACGCCGCATTATTGAAATTATGTAAACATGATCACGTCATAGGGATCTTTACGTTCAGGGGAGCTTTAGAATGATGACGTCACAACATTAAAATGATGACGTAATCTTAGAGTTCGTTACACAAAGTTATGACGATGCTAGGATATGTTGTTTATTAATATAACATTTACTCAATATTCTCGACAAATAGCCTATAAATAATTCAAACCAAATTTTAAAAATTATCTAAAGAATAATGAAAAATATTTTTTATTATGAAAAGTATACGTGTTAAATTTTTTATTTGAATAGAAACTATAAAATATTATAGTAAATACATAATAATAAAAGCTTATGATAGGTCTAAATGTTTTCCTATCTTTACGTAAAAATGAACCATTGATTTGGAAATTTAAACAAATACCTAACAAACTACACAATTAAATATTTATGAAGCTGAATTAACCAGCTAAGGTCCAAACGGTAAATGATTCATCCCCGATAGCTGCTTACAATGCTTTGGAAACTAAATGTTTAATGCGCATTCCCAGAAAGAAAGACAATAAGTCAACACATTTATAGTATACTACTCAGCCTGGTGATAAGTAGTAACAATCTACTTACAGAATATTTGTGGCGGCCATGTTGTACTTATCCAATAGAGAGTTCGATATCATGGAACGATTCGAGGCGAGGAGATTCTCCTTAACAGGATCTAACGGGGAGTGTGGAACTTCACAAATTAAGGTACCGAAGGGCAATTCTCCAAAATCCGAAACAGATATGAACTGAACTAAATGAAACAAACTAAAGAATCAACTCTTTCAATGCGCATTACGTCGGTTTTATTGATTTTATTTATGGTTTAATTGTTTATAACGATTTCCCATTGATCTTTAATATAATTTTATATCACTCTATGTCGCATAGAAAAGGTAAAATTCACTTAAGCGTCCGCATAACTGTTTCATTGACGCTGTACAACGTTGTGCGACTTTCGCGTGATAAAGCAACACAATAAAAGGTTAGTAATGTTTACTTACACAAATTAGAATTAATAATAAATCGATAGCTTCGGTCATTAGAGTGCTCATATTATACTGAAGGGTCAATTTAAGCTATTTGATATAAATACATTTAGAGAAATAGAATATCTATTAACTAAAAAAATAACGGAATTAATTTTTGATAATATAATTTCTATCCTACAATCATAATCACATTATTATAAGCCAGAAAGAGAAATTTGGAACCCAAAAACATGATTCTAGTGGACTTTCAACGCTATTATAGTCAATGACCACGCAACAAAGATATTAAAAATACTACAAGAACACCAAACAAAGTGAAATTCAGATAGTACCACCAACCACACACCCTGTAGCATCCAAATGATTCTAGCCTTATTGATGTATTTCAGCTGTTTAGAGATCCGTGTCAGATTGGCTGAAATTTAAAAAATACGAATGTTAATGCCATAAACAGCTCTTTAACAGAAATAGTGGTGGACAAAGAGAAGTATATAATTATTAAAAAGAGCATTCTGATACATTTTGGATCATAGTTTACAGATTAGCAAAGTACCATAGTAACTGGAATTACGAAACATCAATCTCAATCATAATCATTCTACCGTTTTAAATAGGCCAACACGAGATCATATTAGTAATTTGTCGCTGACATAATTGTTAAAAATAAGTAATTATTACCCAATGAAATGCACCAATTCAATAAACAAACTTAAATAAGTTTCGCTGAAAGAACAAGGACACAAGATTATTGCATTCTGTTCTGAAATATCCATGGTTATTATTGCGACATATTATTGATTATGCAAACAAAAGAATTAAAAACTTTAATAATAAAATAATAAAATTTAATAACAAATATGCTAACTTTGATTTTTCTCGACGTCACAACGAACCAAATTTTTTTTCTCGACGAACCAAAAAAAAGAAAAACTCAACAAACGCCCAAAAATGTTCACAATGATGATTATATGTACGCAAAGTAACGTCTCTGCAACGTAACCTACAAACCAGTATTCTGTTATGACCATTGACTGTCAGTATATAAAATATATCAATATGAACAGCATAAGGATCTGAAAGTTATAATATGGTCTCATAAGGTGCTGTAGTATGAAGTTTCACGAAGCACAATATTAACAATGTCTCAAATTCTTTCTCGAAGTTTTTCAATATACTATAATAACTACGTAAATTAGAATGTTACACTATATAATTATTACTATATATATATATAATATACCTAAATAACCTCAGAAAATATGATACAATAAAATAACTCTAAAGAAAACCACCAAAATATTATACAATATGATATAGTTACTAATATTAAGGGTGGTTGTCAAAGTTTAATAGTAAAACATGAAGTCCTAAAGCACTACCATTCTGCCCAATATTCTGACCCGGGACAAAAAGAAAACCAATACAAGAGTAAAATATTGAAAATGTATCAACATGTGTCTTTTTGTGGTTTCGTATAAGTGGCCTGAAAAAATAGAACCCTTAAATGTGTATAGTAGAGAGGGAGCAGAATTCTTACTTTCAAATTCAGAGAACCCTGCCAACGATCCATTGGTATGTTTCACAATCCACTAAATGAATAGAAATAAATATTTGAAATTAAAATTGGAGAATTAAATATTAATATAAATGAATATAAATGACACTAGAAAAGTTTACGCTTTGTCAGAAAATTGACCAAAGATTCATTTCATAGTAATTTTGCACTAAAGTTAAAAAAATGTAAACATTTCTAAAGTTGACTGGTTGGGACGATAAATTTAACTATTTATAACAGTTCTAGTTCCTAGTTCGTCGTAGTCAACCAATGTTTACAAGAATTTCCAAAATGTTTGCAACATAATAAATATTACTGCTTGTGGGACTACAACTAACTACTAATGTTAAATAAATAATACAAATCAGAGATAGTTCAAAACCGCGTAAGAAAATAAATCGATGTAAACAAACATTGTAATATATTGATTTACGAAAATTACAAAAAAATCAATAAATCATAATCGTTCTAATTTTAGCACACTTAAGGGTATAAACAAACATACGGTTCCAAAAGAGAGGAGTACAACATTTGGAAGCGGTTCGCTTCCATCGATCCACTTCTGAAGTTCAGCTTCAAGGTCATCGTTAGGATACGGTTGCCATCGAAAGCTCTAGACAGATATGATTGAAGGGAGGGCAAAGGAAACATTCAACGTAGAAGAATTGAAAAATGGACAACATACAATCAGACTAAATAAAATAATTCTGCTGAGGCAATTAAAGTTTAATTGAATAAAAGTTCAACTAATTATAAGAAATCCACGGAGGCTTTCAACAGTAGCTTTCAATTACGTTTCTGGGGTAGGTGGTATGCCGTGTCATCAATCTTCCTACTACTACCATGGGAATGTTTAAAATCGATTATTATTGGATAGAAAAATATTGAAATCGATAAATAGTATAATTAATACCACAGTTAAACTAAATCACTGATACAAACGAAAAGAAAGAAGTACGCTATGTGTATTATTGACAAAATAGATACTGGCCCAAAAGTTAAATAAAACCTAAAACTAGTTATTGCAATGAATTGAAACAATCAGACGCAAGAATGGATCAATTGAATGCACAATACATGCTACTATGGAAAAGTTGTTTAAACATTAGAAATATTATGTTAAACCAGACGAAGTATATAAATAACAACGATTATTTAACAGTTTAAAACAACTCAGAGAATATAAAATATGTTCTCCAAATAATACATCCATAACGAATATATTTTACAATGGAACCAATAATGGACTAAATGTCTGTTTAATCTGTTTTGTACACAACACGAACAATGTAAACCTTTTAGCAAGTCATGCAGTTTATTTTTCAATCATTCGAGTTTACACATAAAACAGATTATATTTGGTGTCTATGTGATAAAACACTCAGATTTAAAAATTGACTAGCTACGAATTTTAGATTATGAATTTCGCACTAATGTAATACAACTTTATTAACTAAAGCTTATTTATAGGAAGACACACTCATGTCTGCCCATTTATACTCATAATTGAAACACATTCTTATAAACTGCTTGTTGAATCATTTGTGATATGCTTCTATACACCAGTCAATAATGCTGAGATTTTTTACTCCAATTCTCTTTTCATGTTTGTCTAACGCTAAATCATATATTATTCAACCTCAACTAAAACAAAAGAAATCACAAGAACAACACTTACCACATTCAAATTGTAACGACTATCCGCGAAGTTGTGATGACTATGACGCAACATCGGAAGTTGACCCTGACTACCAGCGCCCTGTGATTGGCCAGCAGCACCTATGACGCCGCCACTGGATGGTGGTGCAAGACGATCGATAAGACGTCGATAGAGCTCTCGAATTCGTGAGTCACCAATCAGCGTGAGACTGCTCCTGCCGCCCCAATAGGCGATATAGCTCAGGCAGGTTTGAGTGTCGCTATGGAAACACACGAGAGTTGTGTCAACACAGTTAATAGAGTTTATTCTCATATGCTTACAATGTAATAATTTTTTCATTAAATAGTTTAACACTAAACACAGACTAAGTATCAATACAATTTATATAAAAAAGTAACAAAAAGGATAACGAATTCTAAGATAAAAAACTTTAACAATTATTATGTTCTGTATTTATAAAATTATTATTACTATAGTGCAGCATACATTTTTTTTACTGTTATTATTCTCTATGTTAAGTAAGAAATCGATATTTTTATGAAATATATGCACAAATTGGTAATCCAACAGATTCCTTCTATAATAATCAATATATTTTATATAAAAATGTTGGACATAACAGTTAGAGGGAGTTGTCAATTGATCAAATGAATTATCTGAGAGCTTCTATTTCTGACTATTTAGATACCCGAGAGAGGATGCTCAAAATGAATGAGGTCTAAGGAGCGAAACCTTTAGTAAGGTTCATGTTAGGATTGCCTGTTGCGTGAATTAGGCGAGCGAATCCACCAGAAAAGAGTTAACTATTTTA
The DNA here is from genome assembly GCA_034780555.1 of Coelogynopora nodosa. Lineage (NCBI taxonomy): Eukaryota > Metazoa > Platyhelminthes > Proseriata > Coelogynoporidae > Coelogynopora > Coelogynopora nodosa. Next base: position 13,704 of record JAUZND010009676.1, read on the forward strand.
CATTTAAAAGTAGTGATCTGAAGGCGATACCCTCCATCAAAATTACAGTATTTTGTGACGCATGTAAAATGATGTGAGACTCTAGTTAACTTATATCTAGGCAATTTAGAAAGATTACCCAAGTCACACTGTTTACTGAAGCCCAATACATTTCATCATAATATTAAGTAATTTGCTTGATCATTGAAATTTGTTTGGAAAGTTAACATGTGGCCAAATAGTGATTAACATGCTCAAAATTTTAAATAGAATAAAACATATGACTTGACTTCATAAGAAAAGTTATACAAAAATAAATGAACTAATCTGTATCCCAGTAGTCAATTTTATACTAATTTTCAATGATCATATTAAAGTATAACATTAAAAGTTCAACATGTTTTCATTTTGATTGAGATCTGCACAAAATCTCAAAATGGTTACTTACGCATGGGTATACTGGTGGATCATACAACCATAGGGCTGCCATTTGTAGTTTCCCTGAAAGTGACCATCAGTAAGTAACCACTTACAGGAGTTCCCACCTGAAGTTGAAGAATTGTTACAGACATTCAGTTTAACCAATACATAAGCAGTCTGTAGATATTATGATTTAATGAACATAGTAAACCACAACATCACTGTAATCCATCTACAACACCACCATTTACAAGGCCCTTTTCTCCATATGGTTAGAGTACAGAGTAATATGAATAATATTATGAACAAAACTAACTACAACATCAATGAATGAGATCAATGTAACTCATATGTCTCCAATATTAGCATACTCAGGGTTTGTACAATTGGTTCAAATGTAATTCAAGGGTTTTTAGAGGATGAGAATAAATTTTAGAAATATATTAACATTAAATATTGTTCAGTTTTTATAATGAAATATTGAAATTATAATCATTGTAAATTACTTATAATATCATATTTCAATGTTAATATTTCAATAATAATTAAACAAAAGTTTTCTAATAAAACAATTTTTATTGTACATACTCTACAATGTATGTATTTTAGATAGATCTTCCTATTTTTGCAAAGAAGCACTTCTAAGAGCACTGTTTTTTGTCAAAAGTGAAAATTGCCTGTTGTATATATGGCCTATCCTACAAGTACACTAGCAAATAGAATAAGCTCTTGGAATTCACATTCAAGACATTTCTTATTTCCTTTCAGCTTCCATATTTTGAACATAATGTTCCTGAACTTTTTGTCTGTTTGCAGCTTTTCTCAATTAAATGTTGACTATAATGTCAATAAATATGATCTGAATAGTTTTTTATAAGCTCCCTGAATCAATGGACGATATATGGTCATGTGTGATTAACTGCGCTTGAAAGGTTTGGGCACTTAGGTTATTCATCTTATTTGATTGTTTTTCTAAAATTATTTGTTTGTTTATTGAGAAACCTCTTTTCCCATTTGCCTCACCATTCAAGAGCCACCACCAGAGCCTCACCAGAAGAGGATGTGAGACTATCTTCCAAAGATTGAGATACAATTGTTTGTTTAAGAGTACCATGAGGATGGTATCCAACCTGTCTTATTTACTGGAAGGGCTGAAATCTATAAAGTGATCTTTATTGAGAGTAACTTAATTATGAAGGAATTCATGAAACTGTTGCAGAATCACATCACAGTCTTGCCCACTCACTTTCTTATTATTGACAACCTTTGGAGAATATGTCTAGACCAGGGACACCTAGAATACTGGGACTAAAAATTCTCTAGTAAATGATGAGTCATTTTACATTTGATGGCCGACACTCAAATTGTTTACTCTATCTTATAAATGCTTAATATGATCTTGATTTGTTTTACGTTAAACAAATTTTTATTAATTTGAGTATAATCTGAAATTTATTTATATAAATATTACAACAACATGCATTTAGCTATTTAATTATAAAAAATATAATTAGTAAAAGATTAAACAGTAAAGGTTAATAAAATTAAAACATAACTTTATTATAAGTTATCACATCATAAGTCTTATTTTTTATCACATAATGCACTTATTATTTTATTGCTTATCATTGTAAATAACAAGACCCAGTAGAAATACTAAAAAATGTGAAAATCCCCAAATCTGCAGAGGATTCTTATTTCTGTCATTAAAATTAATATCATTATAAACCACATACAAATAAACTATAATTAAATAATTCATAAATGCAAATTAAGTGAAACTTTTAATAATTGTCCTTTATCTTACAAATTATTTTAATGCTTTCATCCAAAAAAAAATTAATGATTAGTATTATTGACCATAAATATAATAGAGAAATAACAATTTGCCATTGATTATGAAGGAAGATATATAGTAAATAATGGCACGTTATTATAAGGGTATATATGTTAGTAAATAAAGGATTTATAAATATTCTATGATTATAAATTCATAATTTAAGATAATCTTATATTCATAATTTTACAAAAAAATTCTTCTATGGATGACTTTTCAATTAGTCTAAAAATTCTTTTATGTGGTTTAATCCTCTGGTACTAGAATGAAATATCATTTGGTATATCATAATACAGGATTCCCATGATTTTAGTCATATAGAAGTTCAGGTTTAAGGTCCTTCAAGTCCCTTTCAAGGCAAAATATAAATTTTAAGGTACCTAATTACATATGTACATTTTTTTGAAAAATAATGTTGGTACACATAGTATTTTATGCCCATATAAAAATGACATACATCTTAACTTTTATTATATAAATAAATAAAAATTTTCTTTAATAAGACTGAATAATGTGATATAAGAAATTATTGAATCAATAATAGTGAATCAAAAATAGTGAATCAAAAATAGTGAATCAAAAATAGTGAATCAAAAATAGTGAATCAAAAATAGTGAATCAATATTAATAAATATAATATAAGAACAATACACATATATAGTTCTGAGTATATTAGAGTATCTACAATTAATTTTTATAATAGAAATCTTAATATAATATATTGAAGAACAAAAAATTATGAATTAATATATTCAAGTACTAGAATGATATTGTGAGTATTAATTGTATTCACTTTTTAGTCATTTTTTCACACATACATAAATCCTGTTTATGCTGAATAAATGTCCCATACAAAGAACACTCTTTAAGCAATACTCACCTAGTATAAGGATAAAAACAAAACTAAACCATGACTGGCTCTATATCAGATTATGTATCTAGATCACAGATAAGTTAATATTTTTATTATTGAATATCAGTAGTGAATCCAAGATAGGACTAAAGGGGGTGCAAGTCTCTGGACAGTCTCTGTATGAAAAAAATATTCTAGTGTTATTTCTATTTATAGCTATTCTTATTGAATTTTTGGTGCCCTTTAGAAATTGAGCCTAAAAATGTGTAATATAATCATGGATCTGCTACTGAATATGGCTATAAAATAAATTTCTTTCTATCTATTAATTTAAAACTAGAAAAGCCAGACTTAATTCATATAGATTAATAATTTGGTCTTAACTTACTGTTTATTTCTTTATCATAATTTTATATTATAATATTATTAAAGAAAATATTATTTATCTGTATTTCATAATCTTGTATTAATCCCTTGATAATAAGATATTGGTATTTATATACTTTTCTTTGTGAGTTTGTCTAAACTATATATTTTTAGTTATATTGTATTTTATGAGTAAAATATTTATAATCTGTATAGACTATAGTTCTGCTCTGAATTTTTGCTTAATAATTATTATTAAGTTATATTTATTTAATTTAATAAATGCCTTATTCTTGAGTTTATTAGTACTATTTGTCTGTTATCTGGATTAAATGAAAAGGTTTTATAAATATAATTAAAATATATGAAATTATTATATTCTGAAAGTGTTAATTATTTTGGCTAATTAAATGGATGATATTATGCTTTAATAACTTGAGATGGAGGTTTTTATATTGTCAAAAAAGATGTAATTATGACTTGCTTTATATTTATGTATGGAAATATATTGTAAACCAGAGATCTTCTCATTTTCCCAAACCTGCAATTGTTCAATTCAATTGATACTTTGTATAACTGTTCCTTGACCCAAACATGCAATTTCACAACCACATGAATGTTTTCATGCCTAACTTTATATATATATTTGGAAATACCTTTATCTCAATATTGACAATATTATTAGAATATATCATTTCTTTGGTTTCATGGTTATAACAGATAAAGGTATTTCCAAATATACATATAAAGTTAGGCATGAAAACATTCATGTGGTTGTGAAATTGCATGTTTGGTTCAAGGAACAGTTATACAAAATATTAATTGAATTGAACAATTGCAGGTTTGGGAAAATGAGAAGATCTCTGGCTTACAATAATATTATCCAAATAGTCAACAAAAAATTACATACTTTATGTAGGATTATTCCTCTAATTGGAAATAAATAATCATAATCCAAAATAGTTTAGATGAGGGCCTTCTTATTTATTGGTCTATTGAATTAATTGTAGGTCAAGTACTCAAAAAATTACAAACATTAAACAACTTACCATATGTCGCCATAAGATAACCATGATAGATTGTAAAGCTTATCATTAAAATAAATGCCACCGATTTAGAATTTTCAATATTTAAAAATCTCGATATTTCTTTTGTTAAAGAGTTATCATTTGGTGCAACTTTATTCATTTTATAGTGCTACAGTCACAGATACGTTCAATCGCAATAAAAGCAAAATTAATGGTATTGTTTAGAGATTATTTTTTATTAGGGATATAATATATAAAATTACTTTATAGAATATAAAACAGTTTTGTTGTCATTAAAAAATACACACAATGTTGCAAAACATAATAAGATTAGAAAAAATAGAATTAATGAAATTATTTGTTATATTTTGTATTCACAATGCTTCACGTATTTTACATTAAAGTACATCCCGTACTTTAATGATTTTTTAAATTAAGATATTCTTAAATTTTGCGTCAAACAAATAAATATATAAAAATGAAGGTTGTAAACTCTTACGTATTACTCCTAGGGAAATTTTCTAAGCTATCATTTTGATTTTCCCTTTGTTGCAAATGGAAGGATGATAAAAAGAACATATATATCGCCTATTAATAATTATTGATCAGATAAATACCACTTTCTCACCATACGAAGAAAAAAGTTGTTGAAAATGAAAATATTTATATTGATAAATTATATTATTAAAACAAATAAATCAAATCTAACATACAGAATAATTTCAAATAGTTTGAAATGTGTTAAATACCTGCTTTCGAAAAATATGCATTGTTAAGTATATAACAACTATGATCCATTTTAGCATTAATTGTAACCATTTAACAATTGTCGCTTTGTTTAGATGAGTATTAACTGATACCAACCAATATATTACATATGTAGTTGAACGTCATTTATAAATTTAAGTGTAAAAAGTCTTGAAACTAATCATAACAAAAATATTTAAACACAAACACATTATAAAGAAAATCGGTTACATTCGATAAACATCACAAGTGGGCGTTATTATAACATCCATTTTCAGTATACAAACACATTTGGAGGTCGGTATAGCAGTTATTCACAGAAAACGTATATATATATATATAACTTGTTTTGATACATTGATCCCGGAGGAGTGAAATCAATGAACGATTATGCTTCTTTCAGGGGTATTATTATCTTATTTATGTTTTTGATATTCACGTATTCAGTCCCGCGGCAATATTTTCTTATGAAGTCGGTTCATTCAAAAATAGATAAAAGCGCGAACCAAGTTTATTTATCGTCGTCACAATTACATCATATTTACGTGTATAATAAAAATCTCTTAAAAGAAATTTGAACATTTGATAAATGAAATCGGTCAATATTTCTTTGCATACACTGATTGTGCGGTTTAGGAGTCAGGGACCCGCAGATGCCTACATAAGCACATTACTGTAAGGCATCTTAGTGATAGAGTTATTATATTCTACAGTACAATAAACTATTTATGTATGTGAGTGAATTTCTCATACATGCTGCATAGTACTATAACAATTTATTTAAATTACATTCAAGTCAGCAGTCAAATATAAAAATTGTTCATCGCAGGATTGTAGAAGAATTTAACAATTAATTTATCAAAATATTTACTGGCAGCATGCATTTCACTATTTTTTCAAAATGAACAATAAATTAAAGTATTGTATCTATTGAATTCTTTGTAAAACGTATATTACAGGTTACCATATATATATGTACGCTGTTTACAAACAAAATTAAATTACAAGAAAATTTCTTAATTTGATGATAAAATTCAATTAGAAACTATTAATTTGGTTACTTCCATGTTTAAAACCCAAGTATTACGTAGTATATAAGAACGGTCTAAAATGTTTTTACGTAACTGATCAGAATAACCAGAGTATCTCATTTTCTGTAAATCAATAATATGTATTGTCACAAAAATTTCTGACTGAAATATTTTAATATAATAATTTTTTCATAAAAAACGAATAATCGCTTTACAGAAGGGTAACTAAAAACGAGATACCTGATTCACAAAACTGCAACGATTATAACTGACATCAGAAAATATAGTTATATAAAACATGTCAATTTAAAAATATATACTTCAAAATTTCTTAAAAAGTAATGCTATGTGTATCTAATATAGCAGCATTTATATCCTATTTAAGTATTATAAAAACTGTAAGACGCGCAATAACGAAATTATATCTTTATCAAGTAACTTTTGCTACATAATGGATAATTAATATATATTCCACAACCCATTTAGTGTGAAATTGTTTTTGCACCTAAAGTGAATTTGAAAATATTAATTACAATACCCCCGTACTAAAATAAACATGCTTAAATATATGCATATGAAATGTAGAATTCACATAATTTCGGTAAAAAATTATTAAAGGGATAAAATATTTAATTATCATTATATTTCCTAAATATATTCCACAGTTGATTTTTCAAAACTGTTTCTAAAAAGATTACAATCTCATTGTGCAAGAGTCCATCGTTTATTCTTTGATAGACATAAATAATAATTTCAAAACGAAGGTGAGATACGTGAGAAAGACAGAACAAACATATTAATAAAAAATATATATTTAGAAATATACAATCTACCAATATATTATATTTACAGGTAATGCCACAATTACAATCGGATATAAGTTACATGTTGCACTTCGATTCCCAGCGTTCTTTGGGTTGAAATCTAAATACAGAATTAAAAAAGTCATAACATAATTATACAGGCCAAGAATAAATCAATAAACATCAGTAAATAAAGAATCAAAACCAACCGCATCATTCATTTTGATAGTTATAAACTTGTTGATAAAGAGACATCTTGACCATTAAAGGACAAGCCTTACATTTATTTGTAAACAAAGTAAGAGTCAAATTATTTTCAGATTCACATAAAAGTTTCACCAAAATTAAAAGATCATGCAAGATCACACACTGGCTTGGTTTGAGAATAATTTATTCCACTCCGGACTGTATTAGAGAAATTTCAAAGAACAATTTCTAAAATAAACACTGAAATTACTGTAAAATATTAGAAGTCATATGTCATATTAAATGCATAATAGTAATTACTTGTTTATAGGATAGTTGTATGTGTAAGACGCTAAGTCAAAATAACTAATATCACATGACATAGATTAGCGTATATATAATAATAACTAATAAAAATTAATGCTAACTTATAATGAATTATATTAAATTATGCATAGATGCATTTTCAAAATAATCAAATATTTTTAAAGTAACAAAAAACGGTCGTTAGTATTCATATTTCAAACCGTTTGAAATCGATTGAAAATCGTTTGACGGTAGTGGTTAAAATCGATACCTTACAAGGTCACACAGGATACAATCGGTTTGAATCTAATACAAGCCAAACGAGATTGTAAACTAGCCAATTGAATATTCGTATTAATTATTTCATAATTATAACTATGAAAAGGATCAAATAATGTTTAAAATTAAATTATACTTTGAATATACAAATTTGCTCAACACACTAAAATATGAATCTACATTTTGAAAGAAAAGTAAAATTGAGCGCTGAAACTTATCGATCGAGTTAATCAGTAAAACAGTCACAATGTATGAACAAATTTACAAAGAAGTAAATTACAAAAACACATGTAATTTTCCGAGAAAATAAATAACTTCCTATTTTTAATGTTAATTTAGACACATATTACAAGCAAGACGTATGATTCCATTATCTGGGAGATATTTGAAATATTTCCGACATATCCTTGGCTTTATATATCGTGAATGCCTGTTAATAACCAACAAAAAGCGAACGGTCTCATCGATAAAACGTCACTGATTGAGAACATTACTGGTAGAAGTAACCTAACCTAATTTTAATTAAAATAAATAAATAAAATATAACTAAACGATCTAACTCACGTCCAATTGAGTTTCCGCTTGCGTTTCGCAGATTTTTCCTTTTCTTTAGCCTGTGGGAAAGAGGGGTCAACATCATACTTATAAACATAACAATGAATTATAAATTAGATAGAGGTAACGACGTAATGTAATCGACGTCTTACTAATTTAGTTAGAGCAAGATCAATAATGGAAGTTAAATATCTGTAAAAAATATATTTATTGTATGAATATAACTATTTCTTCAAATACGGCCTACTCTTCATAATCTGGACGATTGTTCAAACTGGACGCCAGTGTCAGATAAAGAACCAATATTGCCTTCTTATCTTTCCATAATAAATAGCACCAATACACCGAACTCGCCTAAACGGTACACAGGATGCTTCCTGCAGTGACAGTCCCTCACACAGTACTACAATGTATAACGTATTTAGTCCCGTGTATTCCGGAAGCCTATTCAATTGCAGCAGTCTTGTAACAGTATATTCCAAAAGTAGTAAATGATAGACAACACTAAGAATACCTAAATAGAAGACGTGTACATATTGAAATATACTTGGATCACTGTTATCTTCATAGAATACATTTTGTTCTTTGGTTAAATAAGGTATAAGGGTGGCAGAAATATACAAATTAAAAGGAACTTATAAAAATGATTACAATAGAATAATTAATGGTCTAATAAAAGTAGACTATAATCAACACAAATTATTCACATATATTAAGAAAAATAATTTATTTATTACATGAAAGGTTATTAAATATTTGTATATAATAAAAAAAAATTATTAAATATAATGTAATTAACTTATACAGATTTTAAAAGTTATACTAAAAACAACACATATTTCAAAAATATCCAGGGCATTTAACAGTCAACAAAATTCCAGAAAATGTATTAAAAAATAAGTTATAAATAATCTCACTTTACAATATTAGTAAAATAAAAATATGATCAAATTTCTGGACATTTAGATACCCTGAATATCAGTATTCTATAAACAACCGAATACAGAATTACGTGAATCCGATACGCTTCGATGAAATACGATAAAATGATGAAGAAAAACACCAAAAGAAGTAGTATGGAAGGGGAAGGTCTCATCAATACAACAAAACATGCCGAAATATTTCCATACTCCAACCTTCTAAAGTGGAGAACGGTATCACAGTGTTCTCCTTTTGTTGATCTATTTATATGGCTACAGTACAGCAGTTATATATTTAATAATGTTCTGTATTAGTTAGTAGTATGCATAAGCCTATAAATATAATTTTATTAATATAACGAGAATTGCAAAATGGAGAAGAATCCGGACTAAACGATTATCAAAATCAGGATTTTAGATATATTTTATCGCAGCGTGAATAAACATTGACGATCGGGACATTGAAAACGATCGTGATAAATGAAATATTTAGATTAAAAATTTAAATGAAGTTTTTATAATTAAAAATAAAGTTTTTATAAACAGTTCAACATGGTCAATACACATGAAGAATTAGCTTACAGTCAAAATCTGTTACATCTACCGTTCTTAAGTGTTCTGTGACTGTACTGTACTGTGACTACCCAATTGATAGTGCAATTTCGATTCCAATATTGTTACTTTTGTAGAAAATGTTACCGAACATTATGACGTAATACAATAATCAAAACGAGATAAACAGTCTTACTAAAGATATTTTGTTCTTTCGTGTAAAAAAAGTATTTCAGCCTTTTTTCTGAATTTTTCATTGATAACTTGCATCCTCACACATTTTTAGCTGAATAATTTGCTTGGCGATTACTGACAACTAATTTGATGTCATCCGAGATCCAAAACAAGCTAAAAACAGATTAGCTCACTTCCTATGTAATGCATTATAATTACCAAATAGACGGCTAACTAAGAGAGTGATTAGAAAACGAATAATACATTTATAATGAAATCGCATTGAATAACGACACAATAATATACTAAATTCATAGGGAATGTTTAACTGGTTGTTTCTACTAGGGTTAAAACAGTAGCATATTAACAGTAAATTAAAATATTAAAAATAATACAAAAAAATTAATTCTAAACAAACGGATACCAAAGCATCACCAGTAAAAAGCCAAGTTAAAGCTAGTTATTAAAATGCAGATTAAAACAACTTCAATAGCGTCAACACTACACAAAAGACAAACTCACGTCCAATTTTTCTTTGAATTTTTTCGCTTCAATTGCCGTAGATAAGGAACCGACGAGCTAAAATATACAAATAGGAATGTGGATCAAGTAGTGTTGAAATACAAAACTTTACAGTTGAGTCGCTCACTAAAATAGGATTGAAAAAATTTTTACCGTGAGAAAAGTTATGGTAAAAATTAGTTTAAATATGTTTTTTAAGTTCGGAGTCATAACAACGGATTCCAGTCATTGAATTGCTGTAAACATTCTAGCTTTAAATTAATTAATTTCGATGGAGTCTTTCGTAATCAATTTAACACAGATACACAGTAGCTTAGACAAAGTAACAAAGCTTGAAGGAATACGTAAAGATTTTAAATTAATTGTTACATAAATTGTTTGATTACAATAAATTTGAATAAACAATTATTGAGGTAATTAATATTGTATTTAAGTGTGTAACGACAAACAAGCTAAGATAAATATGCTTCGGAGAGGGATGCACAAGCTATAGCATACCTCATCCTGCCTACATCCTCACCTGCTCCTCAGCCAATCGATCACTAAGGCCAACCGCCCGATCAACATCTCCACCAATCAGCGCCGAGTTAACTGCTGACGTCAGTCTGACTGTAACTTCCGCTTCCTGTTGCAACATCGATCCCTGATCACGCGACATGACGAAACTACCTCCCTCTTCACCCCCTCTTTGGTGATTGTTGTCGACAGATGGAGCTGCTTTGTTCGCCCTGTGTCGGTCTTTTTTCGCCCGCTTCCAGGGTCTTAGTTGAGCGTCCTGTGACTCTACCTGGGCTGTTATCGTGGGGAGGTCCGCGTGTTTGGAGAGAATAGAGGAGTCCTCAGGGCTCGACGTGGCTGCGGTTACTGTGGATACATTTGGAATCGATAATGACATCTTCCTTTCACGTGTTAAATAATTATCACCAGTTTTATTGAAAAGATTAGCAATAATTTCTGCGGTTATCTATATCTACATTTATAATATTTAAAACAACCAATATCGATTTTTCTCTTCAATGTGCATACTTATAGATTTTCTTCCAAACTAACACCCAAATCTTAGATTTTACCGTTTCGAATGCTAAAAATGCTAAATGTTAAATTTTCATAGACCAAATAATGGTAGGTGAAACTAGACTACTATATTGGTTGGTATAAATAAATGTAATAAAAATATTAAAAAATATGTGTATGACAAACTAACCATTGGCAAGAATTTCTTTTCTTAATTCAATATTTCGAATCGATTTCGAACGCTGGCACATCAACGTTCGCTTTGCACGAAGCTGTTCAAATTTCTGAAACAAAAAGCAAGTATGTAAAAAAAGAAAAAACGTAAAATAATGGATAGAGCAAAGCTTCTTAAACTGACCTCCCACAGTTGCTTTGGTACATTTTTTGGAATACCATCTTCAGATGAACTTCCATCCATGTTAATACTGAAATGAAGCAGGTTAGATGAACCGTTATCCAATAAATATAATCCAACAGAAATAACAATATTGCTTTCAATAAAAGGCTTCACAATAATAATACAAATTTAAATGATCACATAATCGTAATATTATTCAATATAAACTTGATAATAAATATATTTTAAAAATATCAACTAATGTGTGAAATGACCATTAAGCAGTATTTTATAATACTAATATTTATTAATGTATGTATTAATATGTATTAATTAAATAAAAATTACTTATTTTATTATAAAACAATACAGGTGTTGGTAGCATAACATATTATAGTAACGGTTGAATTAAAAATATGAAACTCGTAACCATACAATATGCAAAGTGTATTGAGAGTTAATCCCAAAATTAATTTGTCTCAATATTTTAATGAAGGTGCTGAGCACTATGCGCGTAGGTTTTTTATATATTATCCTAAAACATTAATTTTCTTTATTGATAGAGAATATGTCATCTGTACACTGAGAAAGATGTTTCAGTGTAATATTCAAGCAATTATATAGATATACACACATTGTATACCATGGTAAGATTCATGGCTTATTTGAAGTTATCTCAAAGATTGAATGTGTTTGTTAAATATAAGTTTAAATTTTAAAGTAAAACAGCTGTTAAAATTTTGAACAAATAACACAACATAAAAGTTTAATGATTAGAAACTTTAACTGCTATCCAATGAAACGTTGACATTAAAAAATGACACATCAAATAATTTAACAAATATTTGAATGTGTTAATAAATAAAACAATTAATTTGGATCTATCAAACAGAATTTTGGAATAATTAATTCACAACAAAAGAGCTATTACAGCAGTTGGTGATAAACAAGAAGATAACACTAACTATTATGAAATATTTATAACGAAGAACAACAATTAATAATCTGAATCATAAAATACCGAATATGTTTCAATAATAAATATGAAATTACTAGAATAAGTTTTAGTATTCAATGGATTAATTCTAATGCATTTTAAAGAATGAAAGTGTATATTTTATGAAAGAAAGGAATATGTGGAACAATCACGGAAAACAAAATGATAAACAAAAGCTGGAATTAAATATTCATAATTATAAGATTAATGAAAAGAAAATGAGGATTAGTTTCAGTTTCTTTAATGAAAAGTTAATTTCAGTCTACAAGATAAGCTTATAATAAAAACATAAAACCAGATTATAAAATGGTCCATTTAAACAATTCAAAGGAAGTTACAAAGTAGAGAAGGACAGTTACAAACGTTGTGATTGTCAAGCTGTTTGTTTCCAAAGAAAGAGATCTGATGTCGAAGTTTTTACCATCAATTGTGAAGGAATCCTTGCCATCAATTGTGAAAAGAATTCTTACTATGACGTGTGAAGGAATCATCAACAGCTCGAATGTATATTTCAAGTGTCACTTCTGTCTTCACAGGAAGAACTACATAATTATTTTTAGTTGGAATAACTGTAATCTCCATCACTAGTTTGCCGCTTCATCACCTCACAGATTCACGAATACTAAATCTTTTCCAATCGATGCATGGAGCAGAACTGTCTTTAGAGACACTTCCACTCTTAATGATCATCATTCAATCCACAAGATGCCCTTAATCTGATCAGGCGGGTACGGATGGAAGACCCAACTACTGTTGGTTCACACATCTATGTTGGACCATGATAAGGTCATTAAGGAACTTGTTGCATTTCTGTAAATAGAAAAGAAATTTGAATAAATAAGAAAAGAACACTATCAATTACATAAACTGCTTCAATTGTAAGGAATTAAGTTCTACTTGTTATCTCAAATAAAACGAATTTTATTCAAATGCCAAAAACCTGATATTTAGTGTTATTTTTATCAAAAACATCAAAATGTATAATATACAATAAAGGAAAAGCATTTAGATAAAACATGACAATAACATTATACAATATATACTTAAAATATTACACAAAGTAAACAGAATTTACAACCAACATCATTGATTATGTAATACACCATCAATGAACTAACACAAAGGTGGTGGACCCAAAATAAGGGAATACACCAGTTTCAAATTAAAATGTATTTTATGTACATTTGTTGCTACATGAAATGGTATTAAATGATAAATTTTATGAGAACTTATATGTAATTTTGTTTATATAATATATTAACTATATATTTAAAAATAGTGTCAACATGTTGACAAAAGTACTTAGTTAATGTTACTATGATTTCATTGTATGGTAAACTTTTTTTATTATAATGTATATAAAACATTAAATAACAATAATTAATATCTTTAACTCATTATTCATTAATAATAAGTATCACTTTATTATTAAATAAAAATGTAATTCACATTAGATTTATCTATTATAATGATAATCTTTATACTGTGGATATAAAGAATATAAACAAAATAATATTGGCTATGCATATTTATTTAATAGTAGTTAAAAGCTCTATGGTCAACATGCATACTACAGAAATGTAACACAGAATACTAATAATTTTGTACTTATGTCCTTGGACCATACCCATCCCAACCTAGAACAGCTCAATATAGCTTGATTTAGTTATAGTTATCATTATAAATCTTATTTAAGATATTTTATATATAATAATAATTGTAATACAATTTTGCTATGTTTTAGTTGCAAAGTTCATAGGGTAAGCTGCACTACCTATTAACTTTGCCATAATCACATCTGTCCAGATCACTCTAAAACAATATGCCAACCAAACTGCTAGTACACTTGCCATTTCTCTATAACATTTCTTGGAAATTATATGACAGTGTAAATATCTTTGCTTTTTATGTACAATATGAAATTTGAACAGAATAATTTTCAATATGTTTATCAGTTATAACTTAGAAAATCATGATTGGGAGATTTGTCCTGGGTGTGGTTTAGGGATATGAGATTGCATGCCATCACAGAATGGAAAATAGAGAAAGGAAAAACACATTATGGGATCATACCAATGTTATATATTAATGATGAATGTTATAGATGTCAACTTGAAACTTTTAATTGATTGTAACTGTGTTCCTGTTGAAATACTTTTTAACTATCAGGCAAATGAAGGTTCATATAGACATTGAGTTATTCTAAATACTGTAGATATTAAAAAAATTAGAACATTAAAAAGTAGATCCTCATAAAAAATTTTTCCCTAAAAACAGAAAAATGAACTTTAAATTTCTCTACACTACATTCTGGAATTAAATTAGCAATAACTAATTCCAGTTGACAAGGCATCAGTAGAATATTGTAATTATCCTGACATATAATAAAATATTCTATCAGTGCCAGTGGCAGTGGTGGTGTGGGTCAATGTGACAACAATGCAGAAGTTCATAATTCATCAGTAACTAACTAAACTAGAAATATAATCCAAGATATATACTAATTAACAATGTGAATTGTCATAGGATCCAGATTGTTTTTTGGAATGTTAGCACTATAGCACTATATTTAGCCTATAGGCAACTTTGAGACATGTCATCAACAAATAAACATTTTGAAAATTTTGCTTATCTTTTCTAGGTTGCACCTATATCCAGTGATACTTGTTTGGTGCAGTCTTTTTTGTCACACCTGCATCAGTTTCTTCAGATCTGACTGCCACAGTACATAATTCTTTCTTACAAGGTATTCTAATCTTTTATTTTTTGAGCAGCACTGCCATCTCTTGTTGCACCTGCTAATTGACCTCCTTATTACTATAATAGCTAATTGTTATACTTATAGGTGCATGTCCCAATATGTTTAACAGGACAGATTAAAGTAGAGGAAATTAGAAATATTCTAATATAATATATTAGTTATATATATGTTGGCGACGAATTGCATTACCCGACAAGTACGGTTCTCGTCGGACGAATTGCGTTCTTTTTTTTGGAACGCAATTGGTCGGATGGATTAGACACCATCACAATTCGTC
>JAUZND010009687.1:1426-29641 GCA_034780555.1 Coelogynopora nodosa
CTATTGTACATATACAATCGTACAGATCTTATCCACTATTGTACATTTACAATCGTACAGATCTTATCCACTATTGTACATATACAATCGTACAGATCTTATCCACTATTGTACATATACAATCGTACAGATCTTATCCACTATTGTACATTTACAATCGTACAGATCTTATCCACTATTGTTGTAATTTATGGGTATTTATTTAAGTTAGGTCGAGAAATAGTGTATAGGATAAGTATTAAATTAAAAATATTTCGTGAATTTGCATTACAGTTGCGTAGCGCGATTTATTATATTTGAGTAGATGTTTAATTTATTCCAAATATTCAAGGATAAATCATTACGTGGTTTTTTAACCTTTCGCTGTATGCCCCTGTGATTTTATGTAGTTGGTAGTCACTAGAAATCATCCTTCCCATTTACCGATTGAGCTAAAATTCGGTACACATATACCTCGTCTCAAAAATATATGGTGACATTTTCTTTACATTGTCGATGTTTTGATGATGGCATCATAAAAGGCGAATTTTGAATAAATAAACTTTTTATATGCGGAAATCATTTTTTGTAATATAAAAAAAAGTTTATAATATTGAACAAATTGTTATTTATTTTATCGGTGAGTACCTATTGTTTGGCCTTTTGATGGCTATTAGGACCTTCACTTGGAAAGTTATGACATGAAAATGATTTTGGAACGAAATTTTAATCTGATACATATAATTATAAGTCTACATGATATCTGTAAGTGTTGGACTAATTAGCGAAGCAGAAATTCTATTTTAGCTGGAACATAAGTCCAGAGCACGTAAAAATATAAGTACAGAAATTTTTATGTATTTTCATAGACTTTTAAAGGAGGATTTTGATTAATCATAGTATTGATACACAAATCTTGATCATGAAGTTAGAGTACTCGTTTTATGAAATATCAGGCCCATTTTAACATTTACTAGAAAGCTATCTAATGATAGTAGAATCTAATTTATAGCAATTAAAAAACAAACTCAAATAAAATAACATTGTATTTCCAAAAAAGTGTTTTAGACCATTATTATTTTTATGTGCATTAATGACATAAAATGTCTGGCTGAATAAAATTATATTATTTGCAGAGGATACAGCCCTGTTTTATATAACAAATGAATGGTTTAATTCTAATAGACTTACGCTAAACTCAGTAAAAACACACTTCTTATTTTTTAAATAAAAGAAATACAAATATCTAAGACTTAAAATTAAAACTAGGTGACATAGTAATTAATCGAAACTCTGAAACTAAATATTTAAAATGAACCATTCAGAGAAATCTAAATTGGGATACTCACATAAATAATATAATTAAAAAATAATAATTTGTATTATACACCATTAATATACTTTTTTTTTAGAAAACAAGTAACTAAGAAAATAAATTCTATCGTTTTAAAGTCTTCTTTTTAAACTATGTACTACAATTATATGGAACAAAAAGACTATATAGCGTTAACAACTTCAATATTGCGAAAATCCTGAAAATAATGTTCCAAAAAAACAAACTACTCAATACAATCACATTACATAAACAATGAAATATATTAAATTAATGTTATTTGAGCTAAACTTAGCTATTATTCTTATAATTCACACATTAAAATACTCAAAATACATTCTAATGATCAGCTATATACTAATCTTCACCAAAACAATTATATTTTATAAAGTAGTCTGATGAAGCTTCCATAATATGAAACGATCTACCAAATTCTATAAAAAATATTTCACATAGATCCATGTTTAAAGAAAACATATCGAAACACTATACAAATAAATTCATTTATATAATAGCTAGAAAATAATTGTTTTGATATAAACTCATTTCGACATTTTACTCTACTGTTTTACGACGTATTTACAAGTTATGCTCATACTAGAAAACACAAATCAATCAAAACATTTTCTTTAACTTGTCCAAATTAAATGTTGTATTATATAAGTATGTTTTGTATTTAGAAACATTACAAACCTAATATGCTTGTGTTCTGTTTATCTGAGGTATGCTAATTTTCTGAACTATTTATATGTTGCTCTATTGCCATTTTAACATATTAAACTAGATGTTTTGTAATAACAATTTATTTATATGCGCTTAATTGTTGTATTTTATTGTATATCTATATATCTAATAATTTGGGTGATCGGCTTGATTTTGAAAGAGGTTCTAATTTTTTTTTCTTTTTTGTGTACTACATGTCCTATATTCTAATCCTTTTCTCTAATATCTTACATGTGTTATAATAATAATTGTACTCTAAACAAAATCAACTATTATTATTATTGACTGTTACAGTCTGTCCAGACCTAATTATAAATAATTTCATTTGATTCATCGTAAACTAAATTTAGAAAATAGTTTATAATAATTACATTATAAAATCCAACACTACAAACAAAACGGGAAAATGGAATACCGGTCACATGCACTATGGGATGTTATAGTAAATTATGTATAATGCTAAAATGGCCGCAAACAATTTTGTTTACGGGATCCAACTTTTAACATGATCGGTTATCTCGTTTTTCAACAGTTAATCTTGGATTATAATGAATGTTGATAAACGATTTATATTTATTGTTAAGATACTGTTAGGATTTGTAAAAAAAAATCAAATGTATTTTAGAATTGTCATGTAGATGCCATGTATACTATGGGACAATTGAGAACATTAATATGGTCTATTCGTTATTCTAAAAACCCTTAAAAATAGCAATTTGTCTGTTTTTGGACTTTTCCAAAACAACCAAAAATTACAAAATAAATCTATCAAAACCTACTATTACCTGTTTATTTCAGTATGTTCAACATAATTTTTAATGTCAATACTAATATGAAATTGTCAGATACACTATTCTATCTTTATGTTGTACTAATCAGCAGCAGTGTAATGGCTATGTGGTCTCGTCTAATCCTTGTTTCTCGTGTTGTGCCCATATTTAGAGCTGAGGAGGTGAAGGAGCACGCCTTCTTCAAGGGGATCGACTGGCAGCAGGTCTATCTGCAGAAATACCCGCCCCCGTTGATTCCACCCAGAGGTGAGGTGAACGCAGCTGACGCCTTCGATATCGGCTCCTTCGACGAGGAGGACACCAAGGGCATCAAGGTCAGTTTGGTTTGCTGTTTTTGGTTACCTACTATTCTACCCACCCTTAGTATCAAACCAGCTTTACTGTTCTTAGTATTAACATTTTACAGAGAACTCGATGTATTGTCTATTATTTATGTATCATGATAACTATATTTTAAACGATAAAAGTATATATCTTATATCACTGTTATTATTTTAATACTGAAATCGAATATCTTTTCACTCGCACATTTCCAACTGAACTAATAATATAATCAATACCCGTCCGACAGTATAGCATTATAATATAACAACAAATTGTGCCAACATGTTGTACTTTCTTTTCAGTATTAGTTGCAATAAAATGCCGCCTATACTCGAATAGTTGTTTATCTATTGTGTAGTTTTGGAAAGTAGCACATTGCTACGCAATATGTACGCATTGAATTAAATAATTATATACGAATCGTCTGTCAACCTTGTTTGTGTTATGATGTGTTATTATGACTTGATTGATTCAATGGACCCAAAATTGAACCTTGTACCATATGGTTGTAAACCTTAAGAAATGGAAGATGTCACAGTTTTAATTCACTGCCTTCTATTATATTTATACATTGTTTATTTTAAATTATATCAATAAATTACCTAAAACGATTTCCCCTCAATCACAATCTCGTAGTGTAGAATATTGGTCATTATTCCTAAATGTATTAACCAATGTCTCCAGCTTAGTGCCTAGCTGTGTGGATTCTGAAGTTCTGCGGCGTCTGGCTCTGCCATAGCATTTGACTTTTTGCTCTTGTGTGAGTAGAGATTTTATAGAGGCTTTACGTGTTGTGAATTTGAGATTTAATAAAAACAATATCAATTGAATTGGGTTGATTATCAATTTTGAAAAACCTGTGTCAGAAGTAGCTTTTAATAAATATTACGCAAAAATATGTGTAAGTAGAACTAATATATTATATTATAATATAGACAAATTTACGGTAACAGTTAATATACATATTTTATATAAAGGTTATTGATTACTTTGCAAATGTTACTATTTTTTAGATAATGACGAACTAAATTAGCATTTCAAACACAATCAGAACAAATTAAATATTGACTTAATACAATCGATTAATTTAAGTTTATTTGATACGAAAACGGCTTTATTTTCGTTTTCTCGGTCTTCAACATCTTTTCATATCAGTTAATTAGCTTGCTGTTTTTTTCTCTTTTTTTCCTATATAGCCTTATGCATGCAAAAGTACCTAGGAAAAATGTCGTTACCTTTTTATGCATACTTTACAATCTAACTTGATTGAACTAGTGCACTTTAATAGAATTAAAATATTGTATATAGATTCTGGAGTTATAATTATGCGGCAGTTAAATTTAGGTTAATCTAAACAGATTTTAAAATGTTGTAATACTTTTTTATAGACTGTAATATTTGCATTTATTGGATTCCAGTCCTATTTTGTTTTTGTTTTCTACATTCCCGCTTTATTATATATGTATATTGTAGACTAATTAATATGGCAATAAAATGAATATTTAATTTGGTTTGTGATTAGGATATTGCGATCGTTTTATTCAGAAAATATGATGATAATAATAATATGTAAAATGTCATACTAATATTCTTTAAAATAATATAAATTTGTGTTTAATGTTGAATCTCAAAACAGCTTAGAACAACTATATTATATTGGATGTTATTGAATATTACAAAATTATAATAATTTCTGAATACCATTTTTATTAAACTAAAAATCTCCTACGTAGATTGTTAAAACAAACTTTTAACTAATGGCGCCAGTTAGATGGCTGTCTCCTTTTTATTGAGGTATTATTTTTAGTAGCTGTCGTTTCTTTTTATGATTCTTAACTTATACATTATAGCACGTGCCTATAGAACAGGCATGATCCATGTCACCAAAAGTGTTCTCGGGTATTGCATTGCAGTCTAATTAATTATTGAAACGAACTATTTCAGTCCTATCGGGGCTTAGATTAATTGACTGTCGACGGCCTGGTTTTTGCTGATTAAAACACCGGCGATCTTGACAGCTCACGATAAAAATATACACGGAAAAGATGTTTAACATTTTAAGCAGACATCTTAACATTTAATAAAGCCAAGGCAGACAAACAGAAAATATCACAAGAAAATGTGTCTTTTTTTAGATGCGTTCGGTAAACAATGGATACAAATTATTGATAAATAGGATAACTTGCATTAATTAATTTGGGTTATATTTCACTTAAAATACTATTATGTAAATTCTTAGCAATTGCGTGAACTAAATATTAATATGTTTTACGAGAATGTGGTAATTCTATAGATTTTTTATTTGCTTTATCTATTTTTTGTATTATTGTATAACGTCTTATTTTATGGATATTTCACCAAATAAAAACATTTCGTTGGAAAACCAACTATTTTTGCGGTTCGTTTTCAAAATGCGTTTTACAGTCAAACTTTAATAGTATGTGATGCTTTGGTGTGTTTACAGCTATATGTAAACTGGAAAAACATATAAAGCTATTCCATTTTTATTACACACGGATTCGATCAAGGAAGTGTAATGCATAAATAGTATACTTTTTAATATTGAGATATCAGTTCCATATCTCATTACAAAACAATTACAATAATAATCTTTTTGAAATATAAGATAGTATGCTCGAGTCAAATTTAAAGATTTTTATACAATATTTCGTAAAAACTAAATAAATCGTGTTTTTATGGGTACTTTTAATTCTATTCATTTATCCCCAGCTTTTCAACATTTTTGAAAATCTTTATTGAAAAATTAACCAAATACAATGGGCGTTACGAGTATAATATATAAATATATTTATATTATATATAAATGGACTCGTATAAATGTATTTTTTAAAACTATTTCTACATTTTCGACTTTGAAAATATTGTTTTTTGTGACCAGATTCAGCAATGTTATTTTCGGATTTTGGAATAAGTTACCCGAAATTAATCAAATTGTGTTGACCCCTCCTTTCCCCCTAGTTGACCGACTCGGATCAAGAGCTCTACCAGAACTTCCCGCTAATAGTGTCCGAGCGCTGGCAGACGGAGGTGTCCGAGACCGTCTTTGAGGCCGTCAACCTGGAGGCGGACAAGGCGGACCAGAAGCGGCGCTCCAAGCCGCGCTCCGGCGATGAGATTGAGAGTGGCGGCTCGGCGAGTAGTTCCGGCCCGACCGACTGCATTGTGGAGGGTGAGGTGGTCAAGCTGGGCGGCCCCTTCATGCAGACCTGGAATCGCAAGCATCTCAAGCTATTCCCCAACCGATTAGAGTTGTACGCTAAGTCGCGCGATGGCGTAATCAGTCGCAAGGGGGTTGAGGTAGGTCTACTTGCTCTATGTTCGTGTGCAATAAATATTGAAATATTATTATTGCAATATAGGTAGTATGGTAGATTGTTTACACTGTCCAAGAAATGATTTGCTGCTACAGACTGATGCTTGACGGAGGTCAATCGGAATTGTCTGAAGATCGCATGGGAAACATTATTAAGTAATATTTATAAGGATATGTCGCACCTTATTGAAATCTTGAGCTAGATGATACCATGGAAAAAGTCTCATTGAACTGGATTGACTTTGATAATTATATATTTTTAACGTTTTTGAACCTAATTAATGTCAGAGAACCTTGTATCTAGTCGGAAGCATTATAATTTGAGTCTAACAGCGTATAATTATATACTCTTACAATCATTGTTATTTTAAGTAGGTAGGTATGTTATAGGTGTAGACTATGTTGGTGAAGTAATACATTATTTAAACGTCGAATATAAATAAAAAGCGATAACTATGAGTCATCCTAGCAAAACATGTATAATTATATTTTAATGTAAAACTGTGTGATTGAATTAAGTGTTTCGTGTCCATTTTTTCCCCCTTATTTATTTGAATTTTTATAAAATAATTATGGTAACCCATATTTAGTAAATGATTTATATTCTTTCAGTAAATTTTTATTTAAACGTTTATTTTTTAAATAATGTTTTAGTTCGCTTAGCATAGTGTAACATTCATTGTATTTCGACGTTGGAAATGCAAACTATAGTTTAGTGTTTTTTCTAATTGTTGAGAAATGGCGGTCAAACTATTTTAGTTTTTTGAACATAAAACATGGCTGATTATACCTAAATTGTAGCAACCTTAAATATTGTTTTACTTTTTTAGTATTCCCAAATATATTTTCATAAATTTTGTCTCTAAAATAACGCCGAAATGACTTAAATTCATTATGTGATAGTCTGTATTTCCGATGCAACATGTATTTAGCATATAATGGTAGCTTGACCATTAATCAAATTCCCATGACATGCAATAAAAAATATCGTATAATAATATTTTATTGAATTAATTGAATTAAACCATAATCGTTGTTGTGAATATGGAAAATGTACAAATAGAATGAGCAATTACTGTTAATGACAGGTAATTACATCAATAATATTAGTACAACTAGTAAGTATAGTTATAGATAATAAAAAACTATATTCATTGATGCATGAAGAAATTGTATCAAGTAATTATGTAGTTCAATATTATTTATCCTGTACAATTATCGCTATAATAAATAGGCAATCCTTTTAGTACGGTCCTCATTACAAATCCTTCGTTGGAAGTGCTTCGTACCAGTTTCTGCACCAACTTGGTATTTTTTTCTGGACACAAACTTGTACAAGACTGTCCTTTTCCTTGTGTATCACAGGGCGCTCCTTTAATAAGCCTTTGATGGATGCACAGTTTATATAGTGTATAGTTATTAGTGGTTGTGCGTTTGATATTTATGAATCCGAATTCCTTTTTGTTTACATTTAACTAACGAATTGTATGCCAGTTAATGATAGTGGTATCTTCAAGAAACTTTCTATTTTTTATTATAAACAGTTGTGTCTAGTTCTTCCAATCGATAAAGTCTTGATGGGACAACTGAACGACTTCGTATGGCGTTACTTTTTTATGTGCACCTTTGATTGTTGTAGCTAACTCAACAAGATGAAACATATTTTTTCCACACTGAATGACACTATCGATGTTGTCACTTTCCTATTGAGAATGACCACTACATAAAACAGCTGTGTGATCGACTGGATATTTTTGAATTCATATACCTTCTTGTACAAAAAAGCGGACACTACCTTGTTGCTGTTTTTCCCTCCACACGTATCAGACGTAAACACAACTTCTGTAATACCAGCATCATCCAGTGTTTGTAATTACAAATTCATGGCACAGAGCTACTTGGTACCTCGACCACCTTCATTTTCATTCCATAAATAACAGTAGACAAATCCGGTTTGTGGTTAGACAAGGGTGAACTTGATACATGTAATGTATTTTACTCAGATAAAAGAATGCACTCCTTTGGGATATTGGTAGCGTAATCACAACCTGAATATCAAAGTTAGCAGACTTTAAATGAGAGTCATCTGCTTCTTGTTGGTTAGCAACGTTTCTGACAACTCGCATAACATCTTTTTCTGCAATATATCGTTCATGATCTAAGATTTCAACTTTCTCCGCCCTTATGCCACTTGACCTTGATGATCATGTCTTCTTCTTTCGAAATTGAATTCTTCCTTTTAGGCATTGTTTCATGGTATATAAATCACAAAATAACCACTAACTTGATAAATCTAGTGATGCGATTAACTAATAAAAATAGATTGGCGTCCCAAAATTGGTGCCCCAAAAAAGTTTGGGGTCGCAATATTGCGAAAAAGTTAATTAATGAGTCAATCTAAAAAATATAAACAAGTTCAACTTACTGCACCATTAATATTGTATTCCTTATTTAGCCTTCATTGATTATACGATAGTTTGCATTTCATATCTCGCTACAAATAATAAAATACGATCATTTGCAGTCCTCTATAACTTAGAAACCATTTGCTCAATGAAGGCGATGATTTCTCATATTATAGACTGAAGTTTTCTAAAAAACATCTCATGTCTAACTCAAATCCGCTATATTATTGTAGTACATTATTAAAATTATGTATTATGTAGTTTATTATTATAGTACATGCTATATTATTGTCATTGACTACATACAGACAAGGAAATTTTTCTGTTTTTCCTTTTATTTGTTTTAAAAGTTTAAAAGAATAAGCAACTATCACAATTTTCCTATGGATTTTTTCATTAGGCTTTACTATGGATTAGCATATTAATATTTAAAAACAGGACTTAGTTATATTATAGTTGTGTAAAATTAAGCAAAAATCTTGAACACAATAAATTCCAATTCAAAATGTAATTGCGTTGGATTTTTAATTTAATTATTGATACGTCATGTTTATTAAGATACACTACACAGACATAATATTGTCGTCAATTTTTATAACTTTTTTCTACTGACCAGTTTTGTGCTTTAAAATATATCAATGTTTGTCCATTGTCTGAACTTTCCAAAGCTCCTTTTGCTCAATTTTTGTTTAATACAAAATCGACGAATCATTAAAAGCGGTAATTCGATCAATAATCATCGTGCTTTTCACTAATTCCCCGGTTTTGTTATCAATAAGATTTTATTGTGCCGAGAAATTAACTTTACTTTTCCTACTGACGAATCACTGTCACATTGCCGCTTGTTAGTAGACCGTCCCTATACCTTCCACTGCACTTACCAATCTGGAAGTTTACCATGGTAACGGTTTTCAATCGATCTTCGTCTCGAAATAGTCCATAACTTATTTAGAGTCAAATTGTTATTTTTCTATAAATCTCAGTTGGTGTCTTTGTTCCCTAGAACTATGCCATGTCTATCAATTTCCCCCGATTATGTTTATATTAATAATATGAGCTTCTTTTGTCCAGAGCGAAATATAACTTGGTCACAACATTTATGTAATAATTCTAGTCACAAGTCTATTGTTAATGTTTTTAAACCCCTTGGTTGTTAATTCTTACTTTAAAGAATTGTGAGATTATTATAAATATTAAGATATCGAAATTAAATTAATTAAAAAGGTAATCTAAAATATGGATAGCAGTTCAGCAAAATAATAACATCAAATTAAAAATATAACAAGTCGCGAGAATAAAGCGTCTTTAATACTCTTGAATCTTTGTGAGAAGCTCTTAAATGAAGCTATTTCACCCGGCATTAATTTTTTTAATTGTGTATATTTGTATAACTATGTCTATATTACATATCTTTCCTATTGCATGGAAACATCTATATTTAAAAAGTGATACTAATTATTAATGTCCTTTACCGGTTTCATTAAGAAATGAATATGTTATTTCTCTAAAAACTAGTGATGTTGTATTTTTCTTGTAAAATAATCTCAGAATAGTTATTTTTTAAAAATTTGGAGTAACATTTAAATTATCGAACTTTTTAATCTTTACCTCTCCCTCCATTTGTCATTCAATTTATCATTTTTGTCCCAAATTCAGCTCGTTTCGATGCTGGATATCAAAGAAATCCTACCGGAGTTCCAGAAATTGAATAAACAGGACTTTTGTATTTTAATTTTGCTAAAATCGGATGCCAAAATTTACATTTCGTCCAATGTAAGTTGTATTGACTACTACATACGATTTTTAAATGATTTGTATTTTTTTAAAGTTCTGTGATAAATAAAACAAAATAATATTGTTGTTTTATTCTAATGTAATTCTAACTTTTGTTTCAAAATTGTAGACACAATAAACGTAGACCTACTATAATAATATAAATATCGCATATTATAAATTAATT
The DNA here is from genome assembly GCA_034780555.1 of Coelogynopora nodosa. Lineage (NCBI taxonomy): Eukaryota > Metazoa > Platyhelminthes > Proseriata > Coelogynoporidae > Coelogynopora > Coelogynopora nodosa. Next base: position 12,276 of record JAUZND010009687.1, read on the forward strand.
TTTAAATATTCCGTTATTAAAATATACTTTGCAAAATTATTTCATGTTATGTTTTTAATTTGAAAATTACCTAAAAATGTAACATTATTTTACATGCTATTCTAAGCATGCCATTGTACAGACCTGTAGAGACTATTACAATGTGTTATTTTTTATTAAACCGATGGCTGTTAAATTAGTCTCATGACAAATTGACAACCTAATAGTACTTAATTTTTCTTTTATAACGACGCTTCACTTGTTCAGGATCGTGTTCTCATCACCCAGTGGAAGGACGAGATATTGAACGGGTTTAAACTCTCCCACGAGGTAATCTCGCACATGAACAGGAAAGCGCACAAAATGTACGGGGCTGATGACCTCATCACACGCCACCGTCTTGACCACAGAAACAGCACCGATAGCAATTAACTTATGTCGGCAGCGGCAGCAGTGACGTGGGTGGTGTAGGGGATGTCTCACACAGCTCTAGTAGTGGGTGGCGTGTTGTCTCCTGGCATACTGTCCTTATCTATCGAAGTTGTTGGTTTGTTACTGTTGAAAATCGTGGTCCTAGACACACATACTGCACAACAATTACTCAATAATCTTTGTTTGTTGGATATACTAGACGTACACTTATAGTCTGATCTAATATACAGACTATTCTATCTATGTAATAGTCTAAATACATATTATACAATCTATACATATTATTATTATAATGAATTTACACTTGTATCTATGATATTATTATTGTTATATACTTACAAACTATAGAAAAAATTACAACTTCAAGTTCGCCTCAGGCACAGACCACAAGAGAATTCGTGATTTATTTCTTTCATGTAGGCTGGCTTGCACGCAAATAAACATACCGTAACATGCAAAAATTGCTCCCAAAAGTGATTGGCTGTCAGTGGTTGGTAGTTAATTGTCAAATGCCGCTCTCAACGTGATGATAATATGCTCCAATTGTGTGGTGTTATTGCTTGTCTTCATCCGTATTTTTTGTGGTTTATTTCCTCGCTTTATTCTTCTACTCTTGAATATACCTGTGCAACTAAATCTCACTTGTTATGCGGCACAATGGTGCCCTAATGCTGTCATCCTCTAATTTTAATCCTGCTGCTTTGCAGAGTTTAATTTTAATCTATTCGAGATTATCGGTCTCTTGCCCTTTGTTGCTCTCTGTGTCTCAACATTCTATTATTTATAAACATCTCTATTTCCTAATAGTGTTTGTCTGTCATAAAATCCAGACTGTTCTCTATCTTTCTTACTTTATTTCCCCAGATTTCTTCTCCTTTCTCTCTCTCTATACTGACTTATTACCATGAAATATTTCTAGTTATCCATACAAAACAATTATGAATTTTCTTTGAATCAAGATTTATCCTTTTCTTTCTTTATCCTTATCCATAATATTAGGGAGGTTTGTATTTTGATTCAGGCCTTGGTTTTCAAAAGGCTCAATGATACTTGGGTATTAAACAAATTATTATCATAGATATAATTATCTGCACTTGTGTGTCATATTTCCTGCATTTCATTCTGTATTTTCTTCCACTTATTTTTTACCCGTCTGTATTTTTTGTTTCGTGGTTGTTTCACGCTCGCCTAGAACATAATATTATAGTCGCTTTAAATCAGACGCAACTGCTAATGGCATGATATCATCCTACTATACAACATTTTCAATTACTTTTTAAATGTTTTAATCTTATACCATAATTGTGCAATACTTTTAGATTGAATGCTGTTGCGATCTCTGTTAATTTCTAAGCTGGTGTAGCCGAGTAATGGGTTGTAGTTATGAAAAGACAGTGATTCTTATTTTAAAGCGTCTGTGTTCGCATGTGTAATTCTTTTTGACAACTTTCTCTTAATTCGAAAGTAGATTTTATACAGTATATATTATTGTCAATTGGTGTTTCTGAACTCAGTCTTATTCTAGTTTACTATATTATTATGGAGAGCAAAGTGAAAAGAAACGTTATTCCTGATACATACGATACATATAACAGTTTTAATATATCTATCGATAACTGTAATATTGATTACTTCTGCCGATCATGTTTTGGCAGAATTACCTAAAGAGTAAACTAGTTACCACTGTTGTTCCGTTCAGAATAAAATTACCCATTATTATATCCAGTGAATGTATGAGAATGCTTTCTTTTCACTTTCTTTCAATCGTTGGTTTCTATACCAACTCAACTTTAATTAATGCGACATGTGTTTATTAGCTGCGTCACTCTATATACACTTGTATTGAATTAGGAAATATTTTAGATCACAGTTACCCTTATGCACACAATTTTGTTTTGATTTAATTATTATATATAATATTTATTTTTTGCATTTAAACTATTGTTTATACTGAATAGCTTGCTGGTTTACTGTGTTGTTTTCTTGCTTGTACACTATATTAACAATCATTTACTAGAATACTTACATTTTATAATTGTCATTAATATCTAAACTTCAATGTGGATGAGCGTTTGTTTGCCTGTGAATATTGAACGAATTGATTTAGAAAAACTTGTCTACATATACTTCAGAGCTGATACATTTTACAGTAAAAGCAGAGTTGATGTTGTGATTGGACGACTGTTAGATTGGATTACTTGATGCTGAATTCATTGTTGTACGAATATTTTTTACTTAATGTCATGATGCTGTACTACTATGATAACAGCTTTAATGAAAAAATCTAGCTGGTGTATTCGAAATGAAGTTATTATCCTACCTGATTTTTTTTTTTTATTAAATATGTAACTTATCGACTGTTCTTGTTTGTATTCACCAACTATTGGCTTTCTTTGATTTAGTTATACGCAATTATGTTCCCAAAATTATGTATTTGATTGCTAACTTTGCTTTTTGTTATATATTATTGTGTAATATATTAGTGATTGGAATACTAAACATACATTAATGTACCATTTATCGGAATATTGGTTGGTCATCTCGTTTTCGGAATAATTTTTGTTTGTTTTGTTTCATATTCTTCCCATTTACTTCTTAACTGAAGTGCTTCTGTTAGCTTACCCAACCTAGTTTGCTATGTTTTCCTTGCCTTTCTTTACTTGTCCCTGTATACTACAATTAAATTCAATTTTCTCTCCTTCACTTGATCTCTCTAATCTCGTTATCAAAGCACAACTACCTCTTTAATTTACACTCGCTTTTTCTCCTCTCTCTATCTCTACTTCTTTCTAATTCTCATTCATTCTCGATGTATTGGTGAGACTGGACTCTTATCTCCCTATCTGTGTCTCTATTCTAAGATCCTTGTGTATAGTGGGCGGTAACTGTGGGCATGTTAGCGCAACTTAATTACAAAATTATATTTGGAACAATATACATGTTTGACGTTTTCTCTTCGCCATTTTCCGTTCAAACTGCTGTATTTCTCTGACACAGGCATAAATTAGTCGGAGTTGGATCCCACTATGATCAAATAATGTAATTTATTTTGTGATCGCATGTTTCCAGTTTTCGCCCTTTTCTACGGTAAAATTTATGGATACAGTCTATATACATATATTATATAAATACATATATTAAATATATATTATATATTAAAGCATTTCTTGTTGTTTTTGCGATATTTTCTTTTACAAGCGGTATAGGACAATATATTATAAGATCTAATGGTGAAATTTTAATTATACTTTTAGGAATACATTGCACGATCTAACTGTTAGAATTCTATAAATATTTAAAATTACGGGATATATCTAGTTTATGCATTGTAATAACTACACGCTCTCATAGGAAATGTATTTTATGATTGTTATTAAATAATTTAAACAAGAGACAAGAAATAACTATACAAAAGCCTTATTCAAGTTTTTCATTAACCCTTCGTACGTGGACATACTTTGTAGGGTTTGCTACGTGAAGGGGGGGGGGGTGTTTCCTATTAAACTGAAAGTTGGTATACAGATACCTCCTAAAGACTTGTAGAGTGATTTTAGTTTTCAAAAATATTAATCGATTAGTATAATTTTTATGACCTGATTACGTCATAAACTCCAGTTAGGAAAATAACCATATAAGCTATAAGTAGTATAAATGTTATCTGAGTATTGTTTTAAATTGCTGTTTATTTTAATAAATAATTAAATGGATACAATTTTCGATAAACTTTTTTTTCTATTAATGTTGCAAGTTTCAACTCATTATATATTCGGCAAGTATGAAAACCCAGGGCCGGGGGTATAAAATGAATCAATATTAACACCATTTTTTCTGGTATATAAAAATATTCGAAATTATTTTCAATGGTGTATTTTAGCCACTAAGGAAAAAAATCCGGGTTATACGTTTTATAGTTCACTTCAATCAAAAACTTAATTTCTTTGAAAAAAAATTGACAAACCCCCCCTTCACGTACGAAGGGTTAACGCTAAGTTGGAGCCGCCAAATTTATATAAATATTAACCCTGCTAACCTAATTAACAAGCGGTTAAGATATAATATTTTAACAAAAGTCATAGCTGTATTTAAAAAAATTTTCATTTACGCAGGCGCCAGGAACGTTTACTCACTTTAGGAAAACCATAACTAACTCGATGTAGACGTATTGGTAAAAGTTTCTACTGTTCCACGAGAAAAATGGTTTTGGCTTATCACATGTACCAAAAAACCGCCTATAAAGGCGATTCTGACTCACAGTAAAGAGTTGATTACATATTGAACCTGTTTCTACCAGGCACGACGCGACAAAACTGAAGTTGGAATTTTTCCGCGACGCCACGCGACAAAATCAATCTTTCAATACAAACAAGCATAACTTAAAAATATGTAATACATTTATTTCATGAAAATTATTCAATATTAATGGAATTTCACGAAAGCCATTTTAATTTGATTAATTCACATTGTAAAAAGTTCCTTTTTTATTGTAATTTACTATAATCAATTTTTCCAATTGTTAATATTTTCAAATGTATATTTGATTTAATTATAGCTTTTCATAATTGTAATTTATTGTAAATTTGATGTCCTGGTTGTCAGCGCAACCTAAGTACGGTTGAAGGATTATGCAGACTCAGTATCGCATAAAACTTACATTCCGTATTTCCTATAGGCTTTGTAAGAATAACGCTTTGAAGGGACACCGTCTCCTAAAAAGGGGATAAGTCGTTATTCGACAGTTTAGCTTCATATGCTATTATGAGCGCGAGGCTGATCTTGTAGATAGGTTTTGTGCTCCGCTGTTGTTGTCAGTTTGGAGATATACGCAAAATTTTTATAAAAATATAAAGTTGATTTTAGCATTATATTCACATACACATGGTCATAAAGAAAATATTTAATACCTAAACCAGTTATATCTTCAAACCCGAATAATATATTAACCTTTCAAGCCCTTTAAATTATCCCACTGGCGTTAACGTGTTAAATATAATTAATAATTATAGCAAGAAATATTCGTACTTAGTGAGTTTTCAAAATTATAGTTGGAGATTATAAATGTGTGTACTGGTTTGTGTTTATCGTGATTCTTGGAATGCCGCACCTGTATATATAAAATATGCGCAATCTATATGAATATGACGATTAATATCTGATATATATTTGATTTTTGTTGTATGTGGACTTTTAAGGGTTTGATAAAAGTTTCAAAAATCGAACAGTTGTTTATTTATTTTACAATCCTGCTCAAAGATTATTAAAAGGTCATAAAAAGGTCATTATAATCATAATTATTGATATTGAATGTATTATAGAATATTATTGTCACATATTATTATCATAAAAATGTTTAAAAAAAAAAAAAATTATCATAAAATTATCATAAAAATAATAATAAGTGAATTTATTCATGCCACATGTAGCGTTTGAGAATTTTAAATAATAATTCAATTAAACTGAATATAAATATAATAAGAAAAAGCCCACAAAACAATTAATTAAGAAAGGAATTTATTAAAGTCGACGTTTCGATCTCATCAAAAAGTCATTATCATACAGAATGCACAGTAAATGTAGAAGGAGAAACACAGGATATATAGATTACATCATATTACATTACATTATATTGTTGTTATTATTTATATTAAGATTATTATTTTCATTTATATAGGCCGATTCCATAACACGTCTAGTTTTAAATTAGGATTAAAAAAATAATTTTTTGGCGCGCAAAAAAGCCGTATTAAGAATAAATTTAGTATAACCCATTTTTTTCATGGAATAAAAAAGAAGTTAAGGGTTTTATCGTTAAGGGTTTCATTATTGCTACAAACGCGAGGAGCTCTAAAAAAACCTCGCGCAGTTTTGTTGAAAAGAATGTCAAGAAAAGAGATAGTGCTATTCTCTCCCCATTCATGAGAAAAATTTAAAGTCGGATAAAGGAAATTTAAAGAGAAAGAAAAGAATCGAGGCAACAGTTTAAGGAACCATGCGGCAAGAACATCATCCACATATCTCACCCAGAAAGAAGGGTGTATCCCAGAAAATCTAGGAATTAACTCAGTTTCCACATGCTCAAGAAACAGGTTAGCTAAAACAGGAGAAATGGTTATATAATTATATTTAAATTTAACTAAACAATTCATTGATAATTATATACTCAAACAAAAATTTCGGGTGACACATGATTTAATTTTTTTTTATAATAGTTCATACAATAGTTTATGATCCTTATCATAAGGAAATGACATCAAAATAATTTTACTCTATGTTCCATAATGTTCCTATGAAGATTTTATGTAACTATAGTATGCTAGCTAGTCTTTCTGATTGCAAGTCAGATTAATTATTCTTCAAATATTTACAAGTACGAAGTTTTATATGCAAATGTAGCAATATATGTACGTATATTTATAAATGTTCATAATTAACTTATATATTTTTTAATAACTCAAGAAGACAATCGACTGTTAATTTTACACTAATTGAAAAACCGTTTCTAATAATGGAAAGACAGCATGATAATGGATATTTGGCGCAAGTTCAGCACTGAACTACTTTCAAGAAAATATTTAAATATAAATTAGTTCGCATTACAGTTTTTTACTCATGCGCGCCCGCAGTGGGGGGTCGTTGGGTCGAACGACCCATTAAAAATTTTGACGCCTATGTATTTTTAAAAATAAACTCTAAAAAATTTAAAAAATACGCATACCCTAACACTCCCTACCCTTCAAAGACGCCTATATTTCTGGTAAAGAGCGCCTACTTATACTTATACAAATTAAAACGCCTAACTACATAATTATTATAGCTACTCCTTTTTTTATATATATAAATTAACTACTCCGTTTTTGTAATTTTTGCGGTGTCTCCTTAAATCTTATTAGAGCGCACAATATGTTTTTAATATTATAACGAACCGCCACATTTACAAAAGGTCACTATTCCTTTTAATTGAAAAAAATTTAAAACCCTATTTATGTGTATAGTGTGCGAGACCGACTATGGAGAAACACACTGCGTAACATAGCTTTACTTAGCAAGTTATAAAAAAAGAATGCAAAATGAATTAATTGAAACTATTGGAGACCATGTCATTCGAGCTGATCTTGTTAACAAAATTAAGAAAGCAGGTATGCATTCAATAATGGTGGATGAAGTGACCGCAAGTAATGACCAGATCATGTCAATATGCTGCAGATATGTCGATGTGAATAAGCAGATTCGAGAAGTTTTTCTTGGTTTTATTGAGATCGAACGGATCACAGCGTAAGTTTTGGCTGATCTTTGTTACGTTTTTATGAAGAAGTGGGCTTATGCATCAGTGATTTACAAGGACAATGCTATGATGGGGCTTCTAATATGTCCGTTAAGAAAGAAGGACGGTGTTACCTGATAACTTCACAAAATCCAAAAGCAATTTACACCCACTGCAATAGTCATATTCTCAACTTAACCATACTCAAAGCATGCAAAGAACCTATTGTTCAAAACATATTGGCGAAAATGACAGATGTCGCAGTTGTTTTCAACTACTCACCTAAAAAAGAACCCCTCCTAGAACACATTTGCCAAAAAACATAGTTAATGATAAAACGAGAAAAGTCATAATTGGACTTTGTAAAACTCGATGGAGTGAATGACATTCTGCATACGAGAGATTTTACCTGTCTTTTTCATTTTTAATTTCAGCACTTGAGATTATTCAAGGAACATATGATGGAAATGAAGAATATGAAGAATCATACACAACAGGCTGGTATGCTGAAAACAAAAGAGATGCAACAGCACTTCTTAATGGATTGTGTGATTTTGGTTTCATTGTCGGTCTCATATCAATTTATCGACAAAGGTCTGTTTATAGGCCTGTTTAATAATTTACTACTCAAAATATTAATAAGGCCATTCATTATTCTGAAATTTTCAATACGTGGCTCAGTCACTAATTTTACTTTTGATTTCATATATTTTCATAGAACATACAGAAGTTGATGACATAATACAAAAATGAGCTAACAATTATACTTTTTAGACATTATTTAAATATTCTCCGTTTAAATTTTGGGTTAGAAAACTGCACCATGGGCATTAACGTACGTGAAATTATAATTTTTTTGTTACATAAAAATTAATTGAATTTTTTTCGTATAATATTGTGCATATTTGTTAAACAATATATATATAAAGATGTCAGAACATTTTAACTAATTCCATGAAATAATATTTTTTCAGCAAGTATTTGGAATGTAAACTACTCCATGGCCTTTAAATGGGTTAAAAAAAAAGTTTTTTCATCATTATTTCTCCACCATCTAATTCATTAATCAGTGCATTTTTCGTGCTAAACAGACAGCTAATTAAGCGTCTTAAAATAGAATTAATGACATATTTAGAATCATCCTGAAAAACGACACAATAATGTACTAGATTAAAGAATATTTTTACTGCAATGCTAAATTATGACCTGCTCACTGGCTAAATAGGGTTCCAAAAGCGCGTGGTCCGCAAAGATTATATTTTTTTAAATTTTAATATTGCAATATTTGTTATGTAACTATTTAATTATATAGTTAATCTGTCAAAATGTTTTTTTTAATTAAGCAGATAATTTTATAAATGAAATATTTGTATATGATAAATATAATATTATACGAAAATTAATAAATAATTTATATAATAAATCAATATAAAAAAATATTTATTTAAAATTTAATGGAGTATTTAAATATTATTACAAAATGGTTCCATTATTAACTGTTTTTCATAATTGTAAAAGAAAATAATATAAAAGAATTTATAAATATTGATGCTATCTAAATTAATCCATGACACTGAACAAATAAATTAGAACAAGTGACATACTCACTGAATAGTTTTCTTTATTTATTTGTAATTTACTATTCTTGAAGTTTTTGAAACATATAATAATATAATTTAAAAATGTATCATTCGACACACATACAAACAATAAACAAATAAATTATAAGAAAAATCATATATGATACATATTACATAATCGTATTTGCACTTATATTACACGGGTCAGCACATTATATAACACATAATACCCATCAGCTGATAATTCATAAGATGAGTGTCCTTACAACCATTTGACATTATAAATACATAAATTAGCATCCATTCATGTTTAATTGGAAATTATATCTTTTAAATGCATCTGATATATAACATCATAGGTGTGTGATGGCAACAATCTTGCTATCAAGTAATTATTACTCACAATAACCATAATAAAAATGCATAATTAATATAGTAAACAGTAATATCAGATACTTTAATATATATAGTATAGTACAGTTTATAATTATGGTACAGCATTGTACAAATGTCAAACAATTAGTGTAAATAAATTAATATATTCTATTCTGTACAAATTAATATTAATCTTCAAAATATAATAGTAGCTTTGCAATATAATACTACTAATCGAATAATAAGTAGAAGTTAAACTATAATCATAGCTTTGCATTTAGGAATGAAACTTTCCAGATATACAAGTTTTTAATAAATACAGTCACAATTATATTTGGCATCAAATCTTGTACATTGGTCAGTCAATTCAAAGTGTCAGGTTATCTATCTTCCGGGTATATTTATAAAAATGTACCATACACTATTTAGCATTATTTATCTACTCTTCTATGAAAGATGCTATATGAACGAGGTGACATTGTCAAATATAATATAGTATCAGAAAAACGGAAATAATGACTGCTGCTGAGCAGTAATGGTGTAATAAATCCGGTTTAGCTTCAATGCTACTAATAAGTAGTCTTATATAATAACAGATAATTTTTAGACAATAAATTAATTATTGGTTACATTTTACGCTGTTAAAATATTTTATGCAAAGCTTTATTATAAATTAAATGAATACCGTTATCCCAAAAAACTAATAAAAAATTAATAAATAAAAAGTTAGGATTTGCGAATGGTTACGAGTAGTGTAGTTTTATCTGACGATTGATGTTGTAAATAATGTAACATTAACATTTAAAGGTAATAAGCATGTACAGTTATTCATAAACATAATTCATAATAAACATTGTTAAGTTAAAATTAACTGAATTTATAAAATAATAACCGAATCGTACAACAAAGTTTAAATATACACAATACACCGCTGACAAAATGTGAAAAATATCTCCAAACAATATGGACATTTTTAAAATATTATGAATAGAATGATAATAATCGAAATAATATTGTCCATAAAATATATTATATAGTAATAATTCTGAAAGGATAAGCATAACATAATTAAAAATCATAATAATGGTGGAAACCTCAATTGTGCAATCCATAGAAATAAGAGCGATTCGCAAGCTTGTTGTGCACACATCAATTTAACATGAATTGTATAGCAATAATACTCATCGGTCTCAAAAAGGATATTTTCTGGAACATTCAAAACAAATAGATAATGATATCGGTATCAAATGATCTGGTCACTAAATATTTTAACTCAAATCTAACATAAACATAATAACATAGTTTGTAATAAAACACAAAACAAATAAAATCCCATAATCATAAATACAGACACAAGTCGTAGTAACATTGAAGAATGACTAACAATGGTTAACAAAACATGATTACATATTTTAAAAATACTGCCTATTTACAGACTATATATTGTACAGACATCTCAAAATTACAGAGCTATCATAGTATAGTATATCATAATTGAAATTATGCGAAATACTAAAAAATGCAATGCTTAAATATAATTACAAGTCCGAGTATCATCAATATATAGCGCTACCTCTAAATAACATTGTAGAATAGAACAACTAACATGCTTCGTGAACAGTTGACTGGACAACGTCGGTCGGACCTCAATGGAATGCTCGCTCTATATACAACCACCACCCACATAAGGCCAAGACACAACCAATCCCACCCCACGCTGCTTAGTTGGACAACGCAACATTAACATGTACACAACACGTACACATGTACTAGCTGGTCTTGAACCGATAGGCGCGCCGCCATATCACCGCCATCGAGATGGCCACATGGAAGCTGAAGAAGGCGACCAGCGGCAGCACCAGCTGACTCACCAGGGTCCACATGATGGGCCCCAGTAGGCGGGCCTGTAGCCCCACCGCCGCTACCCGCCGGTGCTCCACACTGTGCAGCAGACAGAGAGACAGGTTGCTCAGCGCCAGGAAACTCACGAGTTCGCGGCCCGGCTTCTCCTTGTCGTGAATAGCCTGTCGTGGTTGTGGTGATTATAGTTAATATTCGTTCCATTTAAATGTTCTTTAAATTAAAATAAATATTTGTTATTAAATGTATCGATAATTTTCTTCAAATAATTACTTCACGTAGAGATATTTTGTGGAAGAGAAATTGTGAAATCTACTTTTTAATGATTGGATGATTTTTTAACTGACTAGGCAATTTGTTAACTGACACAATATGTATAAATAATCAGTATGTTTAGTTAAAACAATTAATACTACATGTTAATAATTCTCTCCTGAACACAGAAACATGGAGAACATATACTCAATGAAAGTTAACGTAGCCACATAGTCAATTTCTTTTAAGCACTTTAAAAAACGGGATCGACAAAATTTACAATTAAATTAATAAAAATCGTAAAACGTCAGTAAAATGATTTATTATTGAAATGATACCAAAAACTCCTCGAAATAGAACCACTTCTCTGCTCAGTGCCCTTCTCGTACTGGGAGCATCAGAAGATAATAATAAAGGTAGTGGTGGACTGCTTGAATTATATTTTAGAGTTATGATATTGAAAAAAACATAATAATATCATTATATTTTAATTTTTGAAAATTGTTAACAAAAAATGTGTTAATTGCACCAAAGTTAAATTGTTTTCGTTCACCAACACAAAGACAGACAGAATGCAAAATTTATATTAACGATCAACTTCTACCGGTTCCTTCAAACTTGTTACAACGTCATTACTTAACTCAACTCTATACATAAAGATCTCAACAGCAACAGCCCCCTCCCCTCCGATCCACACCTTATAGGACATCCGGCGCAGGGAAGTGGTCACAAATATGGCCTCCACGCAGGCGTCGAGGAGGCTGACCAGCGCGTCCACGAGCACGAAAGGGGCGCCCACCTCCCCGGACAGATAGCGGCCGGCCAGCACACTCACCAGGGAGTAGACGAGCACCCCCGTCAGCCCGACGAGCAGGAGGGCCTCGTCCAGACTGTTGTCCCGCTCCGTCTGGTACAGCATGTCCTGCACCTGTAGAGGGTTGGGTTGGTGCTGGTGTTGGCAGGCATTATTACCGCAGGCTTCGTATATACGCCCCAACCGGATAAAAAGTCAAAGTGGTCTTTACCTTTTTTCAGGGGTCCTATTTTCACTAATATATTAGCTATAACTTACATAATAATAATGAAAATTTGGAATCAAAATATATTATTATATTATAATTATATATGTAATTATCGCAAAATGTAATCAGTAATCACAAGTGTAACGAAAGAATATAACCAGTTCTTTCAATTTAGAGTCTATCTCTTTGCATTTAAGAGAAACTGAAGCTTCTTTATGTTTTCGAAGCACTGCTCATAGCATTGGATTTATGAATATTTATTTTGGTAGTATAATATGAAAATTAAGCAATAATACATTTTATTTTATAATGAAGCAAAATTCAATGGTTTTAAAAGGGATCATGGGTAAATTGAAGGGTTCTCAGGGGGTTCGAATAAATTTAAGAGTTCTCAAGGGTTCTCAGGGGTCCATACGAACCCTGGCTTACCTCTTCATCACTCATCTCCATTTTTTTAATTTCGTTTAACTTATATTTCTTAAATTGAATAATTCATTAATTAAGTAAATTGAATATTCTATTAAGCCTAAATAAAATTACAAATATAATTCTTTCCGAATTTTATCATACTGATGAATTTTTTTTTAAATGATACCAGATTTTTTCAACTAATCCATCCATTCATTCATTCATACAGGCGCACAGATTAATCTTCTGTATTTAACTAGTACACTCTTGAGTATAAGTAAAACAAAATAAACCAAAATTAGTTTAAGAGATTTGTTGGAGCGAACGGGTCAACAAAAAAATAATTAATATAATTCTCCAGATAATCAGTATAAAATACTCTGAAATGAGTGATTAATAAAAATGTTATAAAACTGTTGGCTACAGCAACCTCTGGGTGTTCACATAGATGAATGAATACAAGATAATTCACTAACTACCTTAAACGTAACAGTTTATGTACACCTGAAAACTAAATTAAGAGAATATATAGAGAATGAATGAATAATTAAACACTTTAAAATAATAGGCATATGTAGTTAAAAATAATATGGAATTTAATATTTAATTTTGATACAAAACAATTAAAATACTATTTTTTAACGTGTAGTAAAATTAGTTGACATTTTACAAAAAGAAAAATCGAAAATTAATTGCACCCCAACTTTAATATTAAAAAGTGAATAAATACTCCATCAGCCCCCCAACCGAGGCCGTAGGAAATAGCGTAGATATTCCCCCCCCCCTCCCCACTCTCCCGCACCCCTCCCCCTACCTTGAAGCAGGCGAGGACGGTAGCGATGGCGGAGAGGCCGCACAGCCCGATCTCGGCTGAGTAGACGACCGCCAGGGCCGCGGGCAGATAGGCCGAGCGCTCCAGCAGCACGTGGAACACGACCAGACTCACCATACAGCAGACGAGGACCGAGAGGCCCAGGAAGAGACCCCGGTTGGAGCCGGCACAGTCCACCTGCGGCAGGGGTGAGGGGAGAGGGGGGGGAGGGGTAGTTCGGATGAGGGAGGTCATATATTAGAAATCACTTATATTTGTAGAATACTCAATGATGTTTCAACAAGATTGCTGAAAGATTTTTAGTGTATTCTGTATTATTTACACTATTTCACTGAATCATATAGATAGTCGGATCTGTTTTTTTTTAAAACAACTTTTTAAATTTACATTTTCTAATAATATCACTAATTTTAAGATTTTAAATTTTAGAAAAAATATTATATTATTTAATATTTACATTCATTCAAGTTAATATTGATTGGAAGACATATCAAATAATGTATATTTTTACTTTACGTAGACTGAATATTAGTTGGAAAAAAACATTTTAGTATGTTTCATTTAAATTTTTTAAAATTATAAATAATATAGTTAAATTTCAATTGTTCATTTTTTTTAAATTTATAAAAAATCAATGACCGTTGGTATAATGGTAATTATTTTTTAGCTTAAAAACAACTACATATTCTTTTAATAGGTAGATTTCAGTGCAAATAGTCATGTTGCTACAAAATTTGTAAATATTTTAGAATATTTTTTCCAGGTATGTAAAAAAATTAAAAATTAAGAAAATCAGTTAAACCTGTATTCATAACTCCAAAGAAAGATATTGCGTTATAGTTCAAAGTGTCAAGTACATTGTTGCGTATTTAATTCTTATTATTAAATAGTTAAGTCTATTCCCAGAAGTATTCAAATATTATTGTTCATAAGAAAAAAACAGTTACAGAGCCCCTTTTTTAGAAATTTAAAATTAAAATTAATGAAAACCAGCACCAAGTTCCTGACAATTATGTATATGCTACACCTCCCTTCAAGAAGCACATTCTTTAAAAATTAGTGCAAACTCCCATAAAGTCGTGTGACACTTTTCAAAAAGTTTGAACTCCATTTTTGAGGACTGCTCCGCCTACCTGTAGCCTGCGCAGACGATCAGCCCCGTGGCCCGCAGAGACTGAGGCGACCCCCCCGGGGAGGAGGGAGGAGGAGGGGCCCCCCTGGCCACCACCACCCCTAGAGAGCGAGGGAGAGGGCGAGTCTTGGGTGAGGTCCTGTCGGGGACCGAGGAACTTGCCGATGTTACGCCAGGTCACACAGAGGATGCCTATTAGCGAGAAGATATAATTACAATAATATGAAGTTATACATCCGGGGGTGTTACCAAAAATTATTTATGTTAAAATATAAAAAGTACGACACTATAACCGCTACATATTTAGAATTATAACTAAAATCTATGGAATTACAAATATGTTGTTTAAAGAAAAAACTGATATGGTGGGTGAATATTTTAGGGAAATTTGGAAAATTACATAAATCGGTGAATACTAAATAAAATTACACTAAATTTGAAGTAGTTTATGGTAAATACTTATTATAGTAGTAAAAATTATATGGCAGACATATTTTCAGAAATGATTTAATGAAAGATATTTCAATCAATGCAAATATAAAATATTTACATATATTATATATATATATATTTATAAATCTAATGGGCCCCAAAAATAAATTTATAATGCAACCCAAAATGTCGAATGCGCTCCATTTATATATTTGTCTATTGGTCCCCAAAAGTATCGAATAGGCCCCGTTTTTCGTGGGGCCCAATCGAATGGCATTCGACATTCTGGTATCTCTCACCTATAGCGACCAGACTATACTGAACGGTGCACGGGAACAGGTAAGGATTCGCGCTCCTGACAACATTGCCCATCAATTCACCACCGTAGCAATCGAGGGTATTATTTCCTAGAACACAACAAAAACACACTGAAATGTATAGTTTATAGTGTTTATTGTTTATCATTAACAAATTCATTCAAGCAATTCGATTACAATCAAGTGTCTCAACATATATCATGCAGCATGTTTAGCTATTTTTGAACAATATTTTCATTTTATTTATTTTTTAACTATTATTTAACTATTTTTGTATGACAATAAAACGTTATTATTATCTTTTTATCATTATTATAACTCTTTATCATTAAGATTAACATAATTATG
The DNA here is from genome assembly GCA_034780555.1 of Coelogynopora nodosa. Lineage (NCBI taxonomy): Eukaryota > Metazoa > Platyhelminthes > Proseriata > Coelogynoporidae > Coelogynopora > Coelogynopora nodosa. The sequence continues at coordinate 28,506 of JAUZND010009687.1, forward strand.
TTTTCATAATTTCAATTTTAATGTTATATTTGATAAAATTATTGCTTTGGTAATTGATACTGTTTATATATAGGCTAGTTAGTTTTGAGATTTCTGTTTAGAGAGTAAAAACCTTCTAATGAAATCTGATAGGGATCGTTAGGACATTGGATGTCCTTTCGTGAATCGATCCAAGAATGCGATCTTGAGCTGTTCTAAGAAGAGCCACTGACGGTTTGATTAGTCTCCTGTTTGATATTGTCCATCCATTGAATCTTCGGTTGTCCGAGTTTTCCTTTACTACCTACTGCCATCTTTGAGTTGAGCTTTAGTTATCTTTCCCAAAAGGGAATTAATGCACTTGCATTCGATTTGCATTCAATGCACTTGTCTTTCTCTTCATGAGATCAACGCGTCAACTCTTTTCCCTTTTGCCGCCGCCTTCATAGTCAAGATTCTGCACCATATCTAATTGCGCAGAGAGCGAACTAGGTACACCATGGACCTTACTTTTCCAAAGAATGTTGGGCCATTATTAGGTCTTTTACTGTTGTATATTTTATATTTACTGTTGTATCTTTTACTGTATTACAGTACATCATCAGGGAGCTCTTTGCTCAAGCGTCCAAGAGTTGGCAAGCTATTGTGCACAAATATAACGGTGACTTTCTTTTATGTCGTTTCTTCATTGGGGCTTTTTCTTAAACAAAATTTTTTTGGAAGCATTGTTATACTATAATTATATTACATTAACAATATATAGCCTACTTTCAATATATCTTGTATATTAAATATAATTAAATTATATAAAATATTTACATGCTGTATTGCTTGTTACATTTTAAAATGCGTATCTACACATTTTTAAATTAGACATAGGTAATTTCCCCTTTTTATATGCATGTCTGTTTTTTTCATTAAACATTCTATTTTGAAAAGGCAGGTAAAAATAGGGAATTATAGGGCTACGTATGTATACATTTAAAGTAATTAAAATTTTAATTAATTTATAATTCAATTTTAGTTCGACGGAAATCATTATATATATATATATAATCTTTGAATATTACACAAACTTCGTACAATTTCCTTTAAATAATCAAAAAAATTAAAGTTCTTATTGGGACATTTATTAAAACGTTTTCGACCTTTTTTGG
>JAUZND010009698.1:0-29638 GCA_034780555.1 Coelogynopora nodosa
TTACTCTCTCTCTCTTAGCGCATTTGACATCTTTGGATTTAATGCGCTCTATAAATATATAAATTTATTATTATTATTATTATTATATTATTGTCAGGACGTGTTAACCCTTTAATTTACATGATTCTTATTGTGTTTTTATAAAAATGAATACAGATAATATAGTACTGACGCTAGGCCTATACTATATGTTTGTGGTCGTCGCATGTTTGAAGTTAGATATTGAGTTTAACTAATGTACCCAAGTTTCATAATATATTAGAAAATATTAATATAGAATTGGGGATGGTTGCTCGAAATACAATTATAAACGCAATTTCATAAACGAAAAATTGAGGCAATATTATGGTAAGCTGTAAAAAAAGCAGATAATTATTAATTCAAATAGACTCTCACGTTTTACTTCCTTTTTACAATAAGCGTGATATATTTTTACGAACAGGTTTTGATTGACTGTGCCATACGCTCTCTAAAAGGCAGGAATTATAGTAATAAAACGAATGTAAATATTTAAAAAAAAATAGGATTCATTAACAGCATAATGATAGGGGGAGGGTAAGGAGAAGGTAAATGCCCATACATTATTGGACTACATTTAAATCACTAAGTTTTCACTGATTGATGTGCAGATTATACAACCTATATAAATGTTCGCGTCGATCATGTTAGGATGTGAATCAATATATATATGGAAGATTTCCTTTTTAATGAAGTCATTATATTTTATAGTCCTATTCCACAATATTTTCCCTTTTCAACAATATTAATTGAATAAATACTCTTTGAATAATATAGAGGAGAAAATAATGATATTTTGTTTACGCATATTCTGAACAATATTAGCAATTTTTACATTGAACGTTTCAACGTTAAAAATGATTTTTAAAAAGTACTATTATTATATAACTTTATTTAGAAATAATGTATTATTTTAATAAATATTGCCAATTGAACTTATCACATACAATTAATAAATACACGATCTTAAGCAACTATATAGTAAGAAGTTATTGATTAATTGAATCTGGCTCTTGAAAAGAAGTTTAGTGTTATAATACGCAATGTGTTGACCTTTATTGATATTAAGAAAAAAACTCACTACTTAATGTTGTTGAAGCCAACTCAAGCCCTCCGCTCCCCTCTCTCGCAACCAATAACGGATAGACAATAACGACAGGAATACTATTATAATGAATATAATATTATATTTGACTGCAGGATGATCGTCAATTAGGATACATAATCTATGCTAGGCTACTCACTTGTTGAGCATAGAGAAGAAGACACCCTTGTAGCAGAAGAACTTGGCCTTGTCGGTCTCCCTGAATCGTCGAATGTTGTGCTTCTCCATGAGTTCTAGACCCTGAATAGCGAACAAAATGATTGCTGTTAGGATAAACTATATTATAGAAATACAAAAGCATAAATTGCAATCATTAATTTCCAATTTGTCAAGACTAGCAGGAAAGTAAGACAAAACATAAATGATGTTGATGCGTTATTTTCTGATCTTTTCATCAATATTTCTACTTTTTTTTATAAGTATAGTTTACTGCGATGGCAATTTATTGGCAGTGTCAATTTTTTCTTAAATATTATGTTACTTATATTTATTTATACTTTGTGTTTCACTATATGATTGGTTTAATAAAATAGTAATTCTAATCAATTCTAACTTTAACTTCACTTCTTGATAATAATGGCGTCACTTGTCATTGAAACGCCTACATATAATAAAGCTTATTCACTATACTCTTATTCTTATAATTTCGTTGCTTATATTGTTAATAATAATGTGTGATAGATGATAGTTCTAACCAAGTAACCAATACTAAAACACAGGTTGGCAATCAATAATAAAATGTCAGTAAATTTATTAATTTATTTGACATCCCTAGATTGCATTGGAGCTCTATCTAACTTTAGATCAACAAGAAACGTGCAAAACAGGATGGGCTGTCTCGATCTCACCTCAACAAGATCTTCTTTCTTGGGGAAGTCAGAGATCTTTAACTTGAACTCTTGTTTGGCTTTCTCAAAACAGGTCATTGGGTTTGGCATGTCGTTCACATTCAGTCTGGAACAGAAAACAGAGATTCCTCCCCTAGTTAGCCGGCATCTTCACATGTTGAGGCAAACGGAAAGTGTGGCATGATCTTGTCTGGGTTGTCATATTTTGACTCGACTTTATCATAGTTATACAGGATAAATCAGAGGCGAACCAAATGATAACCGTGAAAAAGGCGATAGTTATGTTTTTAATACTTTTATGAAAATATGTAATATTATATTTTAGTAATTAATTCATACAACTCAGTGTTAATATTCTTAACACATAATATTTAACTAATAATACAGCATTATGATACATGATTGAAAGGTCTGGAGCAAGAACCAGGTAACTCAAATGTTTTTAGTTAAATATATATAATAAAATATTATATATAAATATCTTTCAAATTTATTAATTATTCACTATAATGAATTGAATAAACAGTTGATAATTTATAATTTCTAAATTACTATAAAAATTATTATATTATAAAATTGAACTAAAAAAAAATATAAAATGTTATATATAATTCTTGCTCTACACCTATTTAATTATAATAATATTAATACCTTTACACAGGGCTTTACCAAGCTGTTGAGACAAAATGCGTTAACATAATCATGCTATATAATTTGTCAAGAAAACTTTTGATATTATTTCCGGCGTTTCGTTATAAAATTTTAATTTAAAATAATATGTGTGTTTTGCACACAAAAATTCTATTATGATTGATGGTATATCCAAAAACAAGAAACATTCAATCCAATTAACACAAATTAGATTCATTTGAATAAGTTAACAACAGATACATACGTGTACAGTTTCCTTTTCATTATATCAAAATATGAGTTAATAAACCGCGCACTTTCATGTAATAAGAGCTAAGATTATAATATACAATACCTGGCGCAAGACGGTCCAGTTCCGTGTACCACATTTTGTTGGCAGATATATTAATATCAATAGTAAACACACAGATACCTATAGCAGGGAGGTACCACTGTCCATAGATCAAAGTTCCCAATAGCGTGTACAGACTTACTCGATTATGCACTGAATCACAGAGAACTTCAATTAGGACAGAGTGCGCCTTTCCATGTGAGATAATAATTAGACCTTAGAATACCTTATTAGTGCAGTAGGGGCGGGGTTAATGTTCAAATATTATATGACGCAAAACATGTTCAGCAGTTTCTGTGATGGTATGCAGGATGTGTCGATTACAAAATACCTCATTTCAAATCATTTAAAGCTGTAGAAAGATAGAAGTTAGTAAAATTGCGAAATATAACATTAAATCTAAAATTAGTAAACAATTAAACTGGTAACCGGTTGATAATTATGTGAGTAATATGAATTATGGTTTTGATAGAATATGACATCACTTCATTGGCAATTAACTAAGTAGCAGTTCGTTACTCTGTATTACTGTAATTACTTCGTACTATAAATATACGTCAATGTTTGATTGTCACTCAGTATGTAATACTGAATATAATATCAACAACAATGCAAGGTATATCTGAAACTCTAAACATGGTCATTTTGAAAAGGATATTATGTTTTTGTTGTCAGAAATGGATTTGTATAATTAGTTTGATGAAAGGCTTTACACTCTAGGACCGAATTCAGTTGTGGAGAAATTTATAATCCCTGCGATTGAAATCACTCATAATGAGATATTGATTTTTTTCTGATGATTTAAATATAAACAGGATACAGTATGCAATCAATAAATATTCAACACATATTCACCACAATAGTTATTAAATATAAGCCGCGTATTTCCAAACATTTTCCAATTTGTTTGTATCATTACAGAATATAATAATAATGACATCTATTGTAATATAATTTACAAGTTAACCAATGTTTACGATCAAATTGTTTAAAAAACAGACTCAGATATACGTATATTATTAATCGGATTTCCGAAGTCACTTCGAAGGTCATCAATACTTGTTTTTTAACATCAGTTTGAAATAACAAATGTAGAATACAGTGAGTCGAAACCAGAATCAGTATTATTCTTAAGTGTTAACTATGTTTATTATAATAATTAAAATAACGACGGTTCATACCTTAAATTCGTAAACTTAAAATAATTAAAAATAATATACAGGAGAATAAACGCAATTAATTTACATTTAATTATTTCTTTTAATGCTTATTTTTGTCTAAAAAAATAAAAGTGTATACTAAGTAAGAATTCTATGTTTCAATGTTCAAATCCATTTCAAATAAAATTATATAATTAGTTATAAATATAACTAAGTGGATAATGGGTTTACTAGCATGTTTTTTAATGCAACTAATACTATTAGCCCATGATTATTATAAAACGCTTAAATTGTGACATTCTATATGAATAGACGTGTTTTTTTGAACAGTGACAGTGCGCTCAAACAAAACGGTGCAAAGGGAGGCGGGATGGAGGAGCTCACTTGTCAAGATGTTGATAGGCCACCAATGGGAGGTGCTGCTTGCGACAGGTTCTGGTGAACAGCAGGTTGTAGTAGTAGAACTCAATCTGGCATATGTTGTTCATTGTCTGCAAGGAATGGAGGGCAAGCAAGCTATCGGGTTAGCAACATGACCACTGGTCCAAAAAAGCAGATATCGTTCTATTCGTGCTGTTATACTCCAGGGAATATAAATAATCGAAGCTTATGCGTGCCAATAGTGTGATTCTGGGTATTCCAATTAACACACATTAAAAAATATAAGAAGCAAATTCGATAAAAGTGATACCTCGTGAAACTTGGGTGATATCGCCTAAAAGTGGAAAAAATGAATTAGTCAGACAAGCTTATTAAAAGTTGGTGCTAAATAATGTAGGCAAAATGTGAAGAGACACCGTGATAATTATCGTTACACAGTGACAGTGTTAGAAACATACAAAATATAATTAAATATTAATAAAAGGTTAAACAATTACACTACCACTTAAATTGTTGTACAATCGAATTTAGAAAAAGAAGGGCAAATTTTATCAAATAATCATTTCAGAAACATGTCAATTATAATCAGATTGTAAGCAGAAATTAGTTCAATTAGAATATTAGAGGCATACAAAATATAATTAAATATTAATAAAAGGTTAAACAATATTAAACAATACACTACCACTTAAATTGCTGTACAACGAATTTAGAAAAAGAAAGGCCAATGTAATCCAAATAATAATTTTAGAAACCTGTCAATTATAATCAGATTGTAAGCAGAAATTAGTTCAATTAGAATATTTGATTTTGATATATCAACGGGGTGAATCGTAGAGTAGTTTAATCAGATATTTAGCAATTAAATCCATGAGAATCTAGATGGATAAAACTGCTTACTACTAAATCAAACAACAAATTGTAATTTATAAAGAAATTAATATAAAAAGATACATTATTATATTATAATATAGCTGTTAAATCTGGAAAAATACTTACAAACAGAATGTCAAAAAAACAGGACATTATGAATGAAATATTCATACTAAATATAATAGCATTGACTTACTTATAATATATCCCACGAAATAAAAGTTGATTTATTATAAAATAAAATAAGTTTGAATCTATCTGATAATAAGCTTCCTATTTCAGCCGAAACAGGTAGATATATACTGCGTCTGCGTGCTCTTTAAGAACCGCTGTAATTCGAAATCCGGATGGTTTTAATGGCTTTCTCACCTTATACGATTAGAAAAAGAAAAGATTTTGTATCACTTGAAAATTGAACATAAAGCCTGCGAATATATAGTGAACAGATTTTATACTTATTAGTATAACAAAAAAAATTATTTTACATTTAACTTCCGCAATTTCTATACTTTTATTGGCAATAAAAAAGAAACAGGCGTGTAGCATTTAAAAAATATTTAAGTCTCTCAATTAATTTCATACTATGAATTGTAATTATTCTCAGGTCTATGAAGTGTTAAACTAGAAGCGATTCTCGCAGACAGGACCTAGCAGGACAGGACCCCGCAGACAGGACCCCGCTATCCTGAGTAGACTGAGAATATCTCTTGATCACAAGAATCAAAGCATCAAATGAGATAAAAGAAATGGCAAGCAAGCTTACCCGATGACAATCAGAGGCATGTCGCAGTAGTTCCTGGAAGACAATTTGCCGCCAGGAAAAAATGTCATTCCAGAAGGCCAGATCATCGCTCATTAGGGGCAACCGATTTCTAGATAACGAAATAACGTAATAATTTAAGGTGCTAAGCATATTATGGATACAGGTGCGATGAGAAGAAAGATTTACTGTTCTCAAGATATTTAGAGTGAGTTTCTCGGGAAAAAAACTAACCAACATAATATAATAATCACTTTAAAAACAATAAGATTTCAAGATTTTAATATTTACAAAATGTCTGATACAAGATTAAAGCAAAAGTCTTTAAAGCAAAAAGAGACTCAACAGATTTATTTTTGTCAGCGAATAATATACAACAAATTAACGTAGAAAAATATAATTAGTCATAATACGATATTTAACTCAGTTTCTGGGTAATAAACGTCTATAAAAGATTTCAAATTGTTTTTACTTTCACTAAACTCTATATAGCCCGAGTCTAGTACCGATATAATGGAAAACATTACTTTACTCGTTAAAAACATAAAATAATAAATAACACAACTTTTTAATAATTTTTTCGCCAAATACAAATGATTTGATAGATGGATATAATGAGCAGGATTAAATCACCTCCATGTCCGCATTGTCGTCTTCACTTCAGCGAAGAAGTTCTGTCGTGTGTGCGAGAGCAGACTGGCGCTCTCCTGGAGTTCAACACTTCGATGACAGGCCTGTGGGGAGAGGACGGAAGAAGAGAGTGTGTGGCTATAACAGGACCAACGCTGGTTCACCGGGAATATACACATAAGACAAACTGGGTAAATAAGGGAATCAATTAATTATTAATGTTAATTTAATCATTTTGAAGATCAAGTAGTCAGTAACAAATGATAATTTAAATATATAAAAAAAAGTAAAATTCAAGAAAATCGAAAGCTGGAATCGGACGCTGGTTTGCGGATGCCGAGGATGTTGTCTCGGAACAGGTTCCAACCTGACCTTGGACTCTCCCATTCCTGGCTAGCAGCAGTGCTAGTCAAGAGTTAGCGAGCCTTTATGGATTCGTTTGGTTTGAAAAATATGAGTGACCGTGGTATATGTGAAGTGAGCGTGCGTTTCATAAACTACTCACTGCTACGTAATGAGAGCCCTTGATCCGTCTTTGAGTGTTTATTAAACAGATTTCGACGTTAAATACATAATTAAATTTAAATACAAATAGATTCATCTGCCATTACAGTTATAGTTCTATTAATTGAAAAACATTCATTCACGTCCATGCAACTCAATATTGAAGTTAATGCGAATCACTTTGTCAATTGAAAATTTCGTTGACAAATGAGAAAGACTATAAATAGTACGCAATAAAATCACTTGAACTTCCAAATAGTAATTTGGCCTTTGAAAATATTTTAAAGAAACTTATGGATCCAGGAGAATATGAGAATGCAATTTCTTGAAAGTTAGAAAATACAAATAATATAAAGGTATTACTTATTTCAGAACTATGGTGTAACAAAATGTAGAGATTACTATGAGTAAGAAAAAACCGGAACCATATTAAAATGTCTATGTTTAGTTCCATAACCTGTATGAAAGCTCATCCCATTGGCTTGAACATACTATTTATCCGGGAAAAACTTTAAACGGAATCAATTTATCATAACATCCTCTTGATTTCAAAGGAAAATAACTTTTAAAATAATTTTATTGACTTAATTACAACCGACATCCACAGGCAAAATTTCACTACAATAATGTGGTTCATAAAGAAGCCTAAAACCAATAAATGGTGAACACAGACAGACAGGCAGTAATTAAATAAATTTAAATAGTAATTAACCAGACCAAAATATGCCTTTGATCCCAGCTAGAGTAGTTTAGCGATTACCAAACGGTAATAATTATTATCCGAGAATTGGCCCGAGGCCTCGAGATCAAGTTTATCGGCCGAAGGTAGTCGAAAACAGTTGATGGAGAAAATAGAAATCCAGTCCTGTGACTCTCAAGGAGGAGGATAATATGCTGCCCATACACTCGCGTGCGCACAAAAAGAGTAAGATTTACTATGACGTGTACTTCTTTGAAAAAATAAACACAGGATACTATCTGGCAGATATAATCTATCGTGTTTACTGGTAGTACTGCTATAGAGGGGATGGATGGTGGGGTTATCGTGGAATCTACCTTTTCCACCTTTCAGCAGGATTTTCGTGAAGGGATTATTTTATGGTTAGCGCAAAGTTGCTATAGGCACAGGCAGGGTTCCCCTGGAGGAATTGATTGCAAGAGTAGAGATATACAAAGTAAATAACATACCGTTATGCTATAGTAGAATACACTGTTTGTTAATATTAAATGCACACACGTGATTGACATGGGTTGAAAAATGTATGTTGTAATAATTAAATATGAAACATCAAATCAAAATGATTTCAAACGAAAATTAATATGTTATTTCGAGTCGTTGAGTTTAAGATTATATTTATATTAATATATCAACTCAAGATGATATTGATATAACTAAGATAAGTGTAGGTACTTGGTTTCCACTCTTAATAAAGCAAATTGATTAAAAAATTACTTTTAAAAGTTTTATTCTTTAAAACATCAAAGCATTAAAAGAAGTACAATAAATAAGAAATACTGCTAATATAAAGACTTATTGATATAGATTTTTTAATATCGTTATTGATTGTAATATACAAGCAAACACGAGAATTGTCCTTCTAAAATAGATAGGCCTACATTTGACAATCTAGGTAACTGACTGTTTCAGGTTTCATCAGTACAAGCAACTAGAATCATATTGAACACACTAAAAAAATAAACAATTGAATTGCATCATTAGAATCATCTAATATTAAATTTTTTATGATTTTATTGATGTTTTTAGTTGTCTCGTGGGAAGGCCCGTGTTATTCTTATCACAACAATACTTTAAAATCTGAGCAGCAATGCTTCATAGTTCACTAACAACAAGTGTCGTGACCAGTCCAGTCCACCCAATGACCTGAACCCGATTGAACCTGAACATCCACATAACAGTGTCACCCACCTGCAGCACGGGAATGTGCTGGTCAGAGATGACCCTGGGCAGCCGCCTCCAGTCCTGAGTGATGTGGGCCACCGTCTTCTCCACAATGTCCCCCCCATGTGCCCCCCCTTGCGACTGGCCGCCGGGTGGGCCGCCGCCCCCCTCGTCCTGGTTGCTGCCCGCCAGCCGGGAGTACGCCTGGATGAGACTGTAGCGCCAGGCCTCGCTTCGGAGTTCCGGCATCACCTGGCGGACCAACCAGTGCAGTAGAGAGACAATTATTATATTCCGTCGTTAGTAACGGTGGGGGAATTTCCCAGTGTTCGTGCCGACCGGAGGGGTTTCAGGGTTTTTCATGGTGGATAACATAATGTTGTTTTAATTTTCATATGATTTAGTGGTTTAAAATAATTTTTTTGAATAGTGCCTATAATATTATTATACTTCTTTAGAAAAATAATTTTAAAAATTCGACAGTCTTTGAGGATTTCTATTAAGATAGAATCTGTTAACAATGTCGATATTGTTAGAGATTTCAACCTTGTTAGTATTATCATCTGAAACGAAATGTTAATGGGTTTGAATAAATAAGTTTTTCATAAAAAATAGAAAAAAAACTAGTTTGTAAAGAATTTTTCCTAGCAAATTAATAATAAAAAAAGATTTGAAATCATAAAATCAAACATAACATATAAAAAAAATCTAATCAAAATCACGTGTTTGTCTTTGCATTATTGCTAGAAAATTTCCGTTCTAGATTGCAAGATTACAACATCACTTGTCAGTATTCAATTCCGTATGAAGTATTTTGATATATATTCTTTAACGGACTTAAACAAACAACTTCAATACCCAGTACCTCTAAAGAGTCCATCACGACATTATCTATTTCTTCTTCTCCGAGATATACTTCGACCGCCACACTAACATTAGGAGAGCATTGCAATTAAGAGCAGATTGTAACATCAAACGTACCTGGACGTTCTTAATTTAACCAGCAATTGTTTAAAAATATTGTTTACGACTTCAATTAACTATATAAATGTAATCAATTAAAAGTACAATTATTTTTAAAAAATATCAACGAGTTTAACGTTCCCAATATGTCGAGAAGTACCTGTTATCTAATGTGTATATTACTACAACTGTTCCATTAGCTTTTCATTTCTTGTTCCCACGCAAAATGTTTTAAGAATCTGTTAACATTACAAATTTGTCGACAAGCATGATAAATAATATCAGTCAATATCCACCGGCTCCGCGACTAATTCCTGATGTATCTATTTATTAAAGAGGTTTTATTTTCCAGCCTGATTTTCAGACGGTGACAACAAAATAAAAAGTTTATACATACTTTGATCTGTGAAAATTTCCTATCGGGTCACAAATGAAAAAGGAGAAGGTAAATTTAAAAAAATAATCGCATGGTAACAAAAGTATAAAGACCAATGTGTTAGTGAAAGCGGCTAAAGCATATTCGTTAAATTGGAATTATTTATTAAACAATAATAAAATGAAATACTACTATATAAGCCACATTGAATGTCATAATACATGGATTAATGATTAAATTGGGAAGTCCTATTTGACAAAAATTATTACAAAGTGTAGTCAAACATAACCCTATCTAGGATAAACAAGAAATAGTATGTAATAATATAATAAATATAATATAATAATTAAATATAATTAATTGGTATTTTCAATTACAAATTTTGAATCACAAAATCAGCAACATAATTCAAATGAAGCATAAACTAGTTAATACTGAGGGACGCCTTTTATAAAGTATCTAGGTCAGTAAATGATAACTTTAAGTGCAAGACAGAGCGAGTCGTCAACTGTCAAAAGATGATCACGCACTTCCGCAGCTGAAGAAAATGGCAACTCCCCTATATAATAATCAAATAACTTCGAAATTGTTGGAGAGTTAAAATAATTGCTTAGAAGGCAGATGAGTCGGATAATTTGAAGTGCTATAAGAAATCGATATTTATATGAATATAACAATATAATATTACATTACAATAAATTATTAATTTTAGAATGTAAAATCTCAAAGATCAAAACAAGTGGAGCTAATGTTAACACTTGACATGGTGCAGAGCTATCTGATCTTAATTTTATTAAAACACAAGCCAATAACAATCCCTGCACAAAGAAGTAAACTTTAAAAATGCTTTCAATATTAACTATAAGCCAATTTGAATTAGAGATATTATTTAATATACTTAAATTTGAAAATGTAGAGAAAGATGTGCTGTATTAGGTAATAACATAATCATCCAAATAACTTTCTACAGGGTATCCGCGCTGTAACCACATTCATATTCCCGGTTTTTCAATAACAGACAGTCTTGATGTAACAGTTTATGTGCAATAGGAAAAATAGATATTTATAGCTTTGTATATTTAGATAAAGGTGGTACCTACCCTATTTGCCAATGTTATAGTTTATAATCATTTATAAAACATCGAATTAATAAATATTTAGTTACTATGGTAACTCAAAACAAAAAATAATTTAAATATTCCATTATACTGAAAAGTATAATATTACGATCCCCAGTAAGATATATTTATTATAATAAAGTCATACAGTTTGTATATGGAAATACAAAAATAAATTAATACTAAAATAAATGCAGAAGCATAGGACTATGGCAATCAATCATCATGAGGAATGATATGTTACACGATAAAAGACTCTTTGAAGTTTAAGATAAAATTAATGGAGACTATTTCAATCAACGAATATTAAGCAGTAGCAATTATGATCATTATAATGCAAACGACAGCTTAAACATTGTATTAATATAGTAGATATCAAATAAAGATATTTAAATCAAACGTTTGGATAATATCCTTCTGTGAAAAAAAATATAAGATTTTATTCTGTAAATTGCTAAATTCCATGTTTTCCTAGTGACCTTAATCATTCTTTAGGTTTTTCTCCAACCGTTTTGTGGAAATAAATTATTACATTTTATAACCAGGGGGAAAAAAATTGAAAAATAATTTACTTAAATTCAGTAATGTATAATAAAGAAAGTAATTTCTAACTTGAAATATGACGTGTTTCCTGATCAAAAGCATTTAACCAGAAACGATATATTTGAAGTCATTTTTAAGTGTAAGTAGTTACTCAAAGAATCGCCTCTTGCAGTTTCATTAATTAAAATAATAATTAAATACGTGCAATGGCGTAATTTTTGTTTAAAAAACGGAATAAGGGAGCATGATCGAGAACTTTTAGCTCAACTCAAGAAAGATATTGTTGCAATATTTTGTTTGTTGACATAATATCTTCCTGTACGAAAACTGCTTTAAAAATTACGATAATATAAATATTACACGATGCATTGATCAATTTTAAAGGTGTTCGACAACAAATATAACAACAAATATTTAGTCTTCATTTATTTAGAAACCTTGTTCGTAACAATTTTTTATTCGAATTTCAAGAGCATTAAACAGAATAGAACTGAACTAAACCGCTGAATAGAACATGATCCAGCAACAGAGATAAGCGGAGGAGGAGTGAAACTAACCGGGAGCAGAGCGGAGGAGACTTTCGGCCAATCTGAAGATCGCCAGGCGGAGTCAGCCACGAGTCTTGAGTTGCTGAGCGCCTGGCCACTGGCACTGCTACCAAGCTTGGTGAGGGTGTCCCACTGGTTCAGCTGCTTCAGATACCTGCCGAGGTTTCCAGGGAGAAGGCTTGCCGTCATAGAGCATATAGTAGTGTACAATATATAGACCACGTATGCATGATGTCCGAGTGAATGGGCAAAATGTATTTTGTTGGCGGTCGTTCGTTACTATTTTTGGTCATTTAAAATTAATATTTTAGCCACTATTAATTTTTACAAGAAAAAAAATAGTTTAGCGAAAGATGTATTATTTAGTACTATTAATAATACCTATAAAGAATTGATTCTAAAACAATAATCTAATTTTTAAAGACAATCGAAATCAAAGATCATTGGAAAAAACCGTTAAAAACCACAAACACGATAATGTTAGAATTTTTCCAAAAAATTTACACAATCTGTGCACTATACTGTGCCTAAAAAAGTTTACTGACTACTTTTTACATTTCATGTTTTAGTTAATAATAACTTCAATAGTATATTAAAGATAATGAGTGATTGATCGTTAATGATCGATTTTACCTTATTTACAATAATTTGAGCCATTGCAACCAAAATTAGAATACGAGTTAAATATTAATACAATAACAAAAACATATATATAATATAACTAAATCTAAAAATAGAAGAAAAAGCACAAGCTGCTGTAAAATAAATATATTTTTATTTTTATATTTTTTATGCTGCAGCATAAAAATATGCTGCTGCATATTATTTTACAGCAGCTTGTGCTTTTTCTTCTATTTTTATTTTAAAATATGCTGCTCTAGGAAACCTACAACTATATAACTAAATCTGACTGGATTCTAACTTAGTTTGAGAAGCTAAGCTTAATAATATGAATATCTCCAATGATATTCGGGTTAGACCTATTGTATTTTTAATGTAAAATTATTTAAATGTTTTATTATATTGATGGTTTTACATGCGTGTATTCTAATTGGCAAATAAAAATAAAAAAACAACCGAAAACATAACTTGTCAAGTCTATTATAAATAAATAATTAACTTGTTGTCATGATATAATTTTAAATATTTATATCGATCTAAAATAATTTAACCTTTTAAAACATGTCAACATTTATTTCAGTTGGCAATCGAAGAACAGTGCTTATGTAATTTCTACATGATTAATATGGCAACAATAAGTACGTTCATGATTTCGATAAAAAATAATATGGAATGCATTAAAGATTATTAACACTTGTAGGAGTTTTCAATCTATTTTGAGATAAAGTAAACATTATCAAATTATTTAAGACATTAGTTTTCAACAATGTAGAACAAGTCTAGAGAAGTAAAACTAGATTTAGGATAAAATAATATAATTTTGATTTTAGACCAAAATTTTAGTTCCAAGAATTTGAGCTACTTAAAAAAGAAGTGAAAATATTTTAAAACTATTTTCAGTTCCTTTGTACTACTATAGATATTATACAGTAAAATGATTTTATTTAAATAAAGAGTATCATAATAGAATATGACGTGACTTCTTAACTAAATCATCTTCAAACTTAAAGGCAATTTTATTTGTCTGTTAAATTTACTAAAAAATAATATCGTATCAAGTTACACATAAAACAAATAAAATATAATTATTTTATAAAACCAATCCTTATATTATATTATATAATAGAATCAATTTTTTTCTATTTTAAACTTGAAGTCTAGAACTTAACGAGATACTATCGCAAAAATAGTAATTCCCAATTAAATCATACAAAAAATAAAACTACCATTAAAAATACGGTACATATTAAGTGCGCTGGATGTGTAGCTATGCAACGTATGTCATGTCTGAGTTTGCAAGATATGTGAATTTATACTTATGATTAAAAAATTAAACATACGAATAACAATTGGTATAGAATTTTATTAAAATTAATTATCATTTATAAATAATAAAATACGGAAGGAAATAAATGCACAATACTATTTATTATAAGAAATAAAATTATTTCATTAAAATTAATATTCTTCAATGTAAAATGTGTATTTAAAAACGTTTGAATTTTAAATGATCAAATTCCGCCTTTTCACCAATATTTTTCTTTACACTAATAATTATTAAAATATTATTTTAATTAATTATAGTTATATGTATGTATAACAATAATTTTACAATACATAATTATTATTAATATTACTAAATAATATTATCTTTAATAATAATAATATAATAATCCAATATTTTTTATTATAATATTTCTTTAAACTAATAATTCACAAACAATCCAGATGTTCAATATTAAATTGAAAAACAAAAACGTGATAAAATATAAAATAGTAATGTATTAAATTTAAGCAACAATCCAGATGTTCAATATTAAATTGAAAAACAAAAACGTGATAACATATAAAATTAGTAATGTATTAAATTTCAGCAACAAAAGTAAATGTAAGACAATATTAAAAAGTTCAATCTTCCCTTATAATTATACAATCCGTATTAGAATATTTTCACTTGAAAATCCGGCTGTTTAATATAAAATAAAAATTGTTAATTTTAAGGAATAATAAACTTGCTACAAGTGAAAACACAAATATTTAAATGTCATGGAAAGCTCAGACAAACGTTGACTTCGTGTTCAAATAATAAAATAATTATGTATTCATACACTTTTAATCTTTATAATATTTTGGCGGATCAGAAAATAAGAAATACACAAAACGGGAGAGGCAATCAAGAAACGACACGGATGGTATAGCATACATTCTTTTAGCATATCAAGCAAGACATTAAATATGCATTCTCAAAACCATTACTGTTGAATTATCATAAGTTTTTCAGAAGAAATATTAGTAAAATAATATTAGAAAAAAACTAATTTATTCTCCTCACAAATGTTGATATTTTTCAAGTGAATAATTTCATCTACTTATGAAATATATATATTTTAATTATTTCACCTATTTTAATATGCATTAAATTTAATACTGCATGACGTGTTACTTTAGCAAAAAAACAATAACAATATATTAAATTTATATTCAGATGAATATTTGAATAAATTAATAATAATGGGAATGATAAATAAAATTACACTATATAAATAAATAATTTACAATAATTTATTAATTAAAATATGTAAATATTATTTTACAAAATTAAAATACAGATCTATAAATAAAAAAGTTATCAAACTATACCTCGACATATTCGGTAAAATCGTGTTTATTTTAACATTTTGAAAAAAACAATCGAATGAGTGATGGATAATAATAAATTATTCAGACGATATTCAAAGTAATTACAGGCCTAGCTTAACATGTGAAAAATCCATAATTTATAATCAAATATTATTCCCCATATGCATAGCTTGCTTGGCTTGTCGATATACTTTTTAATTGTATGGCACGTTAGGGAATTCCAGTGCAATTTTAGGAACTTTTCTAAGACGTTTTACACAACGAAATTAAATATTACACCTGGACCACTACTAACTGCGATAAGGTAAAACGTCGTATATACCTATGCATTTTTGTCAAATTGAGTTAGATACAGATTCTAGATTTTTACAGTGTAATGTAACATAAAATAATTGTAAAAAATGAAATTCGGCCATTTGTAAACATTTGTATTTTGCCGTATATGCCCATGACTACAAATCAGGCGAACACGCTAAGGTCATTTAGTTTCGAATATCGTTTAGAAATTGGTAGCCATAAACACACGAGGGAGTGTAAAATATTTTTTCTGACAACCCTTGGTTTTAAGGAGAACAATGACCGATCCATTAAGTCAGCCTTCATAAGTTCTGTTACTGAGAAGGACATAGATGACGAACAACCAGCATCGACAACAGACGTTCAATGGCCCCTTTTATATCATCGTGGCCGGCATACTCCTCCAAATAAAGTTGATTTTTAGATGGTACACAAACATATTGAATCATTTCCTTCATGTATGCACCCACTATCGGCGTGATCATGCACCTCTTAGGCATTACCTATCATCAGACATAGTTTCAAGAAAGTATATATCAGAAGATTACAACACAAAACATCCAGACAATACAGTAAGCTTGCAATTGTATCGTCCGGAGTTGCCAAATATGAATATTTCATTTAACTCTGGGCAATGAGGAATGTGAACTATGTGTCGAACACAAGCTACATGTAAACACTGGCCACCAAAACGAATCATGCTTACATTGCATTCAGTGCAAGGAACACAAATAACCCTATCGTGAAGCTCGAACTAAATAAGAAAAGGATCGAGACATTAATTGAAAAGGAACACGTGAATGTGGCTGTGGGTACGCAGAAGCTGATTTTGCTTCCAAGAATGGATCAATAAAAGCGATACAAATTCACGAGTCGTCTGGTTGTATTTCACGAGACATTTGCAGGCTTAGCCAAGCGACTGAACTTCAGTACTGTTTGGCACGAGGGATTATCTGGTCGAGATCTACCTGAGGTGACCTGTAGTTTCTAGCCCTTTCTTGTGCATAACAACGATGCCTCGGAAATGACTATGTGGGTTGATAACTGTGCTGCCCAAAATGAAAATTTGGGCACTGGTGACAATATTACTGCGTGCAGTTAATAGTAAAGAAATTTCAGAGAAGCGAATCACAATCCGATTTCTTGAAGTTAGTCATACGTTTAATGCATATGATAGTATCCATGGCCACATTGAAAAGGTATTAAGAACAGAGGGGGAAATATTTGAGAGACAAACATTTGCAGATTCGACATTCGATCAGGCAAAACGTCTTAACTGAAAGTCGATAACTTGAGAACAATATTTTAAAATTAGTTTAGTCTTAAAAAATACATTTATATCATCTATATAAATATGTTTGATTAATCTAAAATAAATTGTTTATTTTTCTAAGAGAAAGCCAAACACAAACACCTGTTTTCTCGAAATTGTGAAATATGCATATCCGACGCATACAGATACATAGTACGCAACATCTAATGTATTATCCTCTCTAACCAGATGCAACATAATCTAAAACTGCAACACTTTCAAATATAATTATAAAATATTATAATTACCTTTAATTTTACTAAACAATAATTAAACATAGCAATTAATGTATGCTAAAAGTTTATTAATGTGTATTATACAATATGGAATAATTCTTCACAATAACACTGAAGATTAAAATGAATCAACATAGAATATCACTAGAATTTTTTTTAAATAATAGTAATTTAAAAATGTAGTATATATTTCAATTATTAAAAATCACATACAAATACTACATCATGACTAATATTAGCAAACATTATCCATTAAATTGATTTTCAGAAAAGAAAAAAAATCTCTTACTCAACGCAGTAATCCATAAACTTGAATCGTGTACGGGACTCCTTTATGTCCGACGGCTGAGATCGATCTAGTATCTATAAAAAGAATACGAACATACAATAGTATCACCTGATAAATAATATAGTAATACTAATTTTAAAGCATTATAATAATGGATAAAATAAAGTAGTAGACTGAAAAAGATCGTGATGATTTTTAAGAGGTACATAACAAATGTAATGTTGTATTAAACAATTTTATTAATATTGGTTTGAATATTAAAAATTTCACATTATAAAAATAATTAATATTAATTTAAATATTGATTATTTTAAGTGAATTGCAACTTGAATTATTAGTTTGGCAACTTTATAAGTAGACGATATAATGAACAATAGATTAAAAAACAATTAGACTTTTTAGATGACAGAAATACTCTAACAAAACATGAGCCGCATAGATAGAATGAGCGCTTCACTGACCATGTTCTCAGAAAACACAACCATATTTAAGCTCGGTAAACAAAGGACCCGAGAGAGTCTACCCCAACTAAACCTCAAGAATCACTCACATCGACAGCAACCTCGGCGGCCTGCTGAAACATGCCCTGCTGCGCATAGTTGATCGCCTGCAACATCTCCCTGCTATCAGGCGTGTGTCGAGCCCAGGCCGCGCACAGATAGTCCTCCTCGCGCATCCGCTCATACAGCACGATCAGCGACAGGTTCACTGTGCTCTGGTAGCGGCCGGCATCTGGCTCCCCTTCTCCCCCACCACCACCTCCACCAGCGCCCACACCTGATCCTGCCGCCGTTGGCCAGGACAGGGAGGATCCACCTCCGCCGGTAATACCGACTGAGCTGCTGGCGCCGGTTGGCATGGAAGCGCCTGCGGCGGTGCCGGTGGAGCCGCCTGTGAGAGGTTCCAGGCGGGTGGGCGGATTGCAGCTGTAGTCCTCGAGGAGGAGGCAGACAGTGTGCCACTGGTTGAAGGTCATTCCCAGGTACTGATGGAGTGAGAGATATACAGTGAGTAATATGGTACAAAATAGAGTATATTATAAACAATATTGTTTGTAAAAATTAACAGTAAGAATAAAAAACATTTTTATATAAGTAGTAATATTATGTAAATAAATAGTTTATTTATAAATAAGTTTCAATTTAGACGATATCTTTTTGCAGTGGTTGATTTTATAAGGAACTGTTGCTTATATAATTGTACCTACACATATATTATGGAATAAACCTCCTTTTTGTAAACATTTGTCAAATTAAAAATTAATAGTATTCAGATAAAATTAATCATGCATATCTCGAAACATCTAAGTAAGTGATTTCCAGTGTCTATATTTTGATGTAATAGCGTGGTCTCTAAAGGGAAACAATACTATACCCTTAAATCATTCACAAGTGAATTGTGGATAGAAACAGCGCGCTAAAATGCACGCCTAAAATGAATGATGTTATGTTTTACTTTATTTTTCAAAAATATAATAGACACCATATTAATTAACTGTTACGACACAGATTTGAATACTAATAAAAGAGTACAAGCAGGCTAAAATAATCTATATGTCAACCAATCCACCACTTGACAACCACTTACAAAAATACGACAAACACACAGAACTCACAGTGAGTACGGGATCAGGCACATTGGGCACAATATTGCCCGCTCTGATGGCGCCCTCCAGCAGCGCATTGATCGGGCTGGGGTGTTGGTCCGCGGTGTGCAAGTGGACCTCCGAAGCGAGGAAGCGGCGGATAAAGGGGATCATGAAGGCCTGCTGCTCCGTGGTGAGCAGACGCCAGAGCGAGGGGAAGAGGTCGGCAAATGTGGCGCTGGCCAGGGGGACACTGCGGTGACACATGCAGAGCAGGCCGCGGACAAACTCCCGTGATGGGGTCTGCGGTTGACGAGTGGGGAGGGTAGAACAGGCTTTAGTGAGCTTCGCATCGAGTAAACTGGGGTTTATACTTCGAAATAAGAAAAAAAAATCTGTCAAATAGGCAAAGTGATAAATATATATTAGTCAGTTAATTATTGAGTAGTTATAAAATATAATAGTTATAAGTTAGTTATTTCAAAATATTTACAAATATTTGGAAAAGAAAAACGTAAAAGTTAGAGAGAAAGCAATCTTTCACCCACCTGCTTGATCTCAGCCAAGGTCTTCATCTGACGTGTGAGCAAGCGCGCCAGATCAGGCTGCGATGACCCCGTCCCCCCCCTCTCAGCCGCGCCCGGAGCGGCAGCAATCTCCATCAATACAGCGCTCGCCTCCGCATCATCACTGGACACGTCCGAACTGGAGGCGCCGCGACCTTCCTCAACATCCATGCTGCCAACTGCAGTCGACGCCGCCGCTCCGCCGATGCTGGTCGAGTGTGGGGGAGCTGTTGTTGACGACGAGCCGTGCTGGCTAGCGACCCCGATAATCGGCTCCTCCTTGACAATCGTGTGGCAGAGCTGGTGGAGTGTCTGCCGCTCGTAGGAGTCGGCGTACTGGACCACGTGGTCGGGCGGTGGAAGGAAGCTGCAGCCCGGGGTCAGTAGGCAGGGACTGTCGAGGTCGAGGTCGCATAGCAGGACCTGAGTGGGAGGGGGGGAGGATGTAGTGACCTCAGTGTTGAGATGGGCAATATCCAGGTCAGGCGTTGAAGAGATATGATTAACCTTTATCTAGTGAAAATAGTTGTCATCATTTTAAAGGTAGAAAAGAAGACTAAAAAGACTTATTTGAAAGGTAGTAGTTGCATGCGTATTGATTTTTTGGCAAATGATATCATTCCAAAATAACATCTTATTAAATAATGAGCCGCCATTTATCTTGCCTTTTTAATATTTAAAAAGTTATTGTAAGAAAAACGGTTTCAAAAAATATTTAATAATTATGTTATTATATCATTGTATCTTATCTTATCTCTGAAAAAATATTTAAAAACAGAACAAAAAAACTCCATGAGATCTTCAATGATATCATCATTTCCGTTGAACAAAGAAAAGTTAATTAATTAAATAAAAATTTACCTCTAAAAAGGTAGTGATCCAATACGCGTCCTTGAAATGCGCCTCGTCCCACGGACTAGTACAAAGCAGGAAGAGAAGCCGCGTGTTCAGACTGCTATTCCTTTTGAGGCCCGAGCCCTCGAGGTAGAGATCAATATACCGCTGCCTGATCTCCGGATACACGGAGCGCAGCCCATTGCAGAAGGCCACATCCAACTTCCGGTAGTGGAAGGCGTTCCTCGAGGTGTCCTTGGTATAGAGAAGATATACCGCCTCCAGCAGTTCCCGCATCATCTCGGGGCAATCCGGCCACGAGGACACCGACTGCCACAGCCGGGTGAATAGTTTCGCCTTCTCGATTGCTGTCGGGCCGAAGTGTTCCCCGCTCTTAGTGACACTGACCCACTCCTTGAGTATGTTGATGATGGCCTTAATGAGTTTGGCGTCACGCGCCTTCTCAATGATCCCGTGGATATCCTCCATGATTGACTTGCGCATGTCAGGGTTAATCACGTTCAACCGGGATTTGATGATGTCCAGCCCGCTGATCAGCATGTCGGTAAGGGCTGAAAGTTGTCACCATATTGTACTACACGTTACAGTTACAGTTCGTGGTTTTATCATGTTAACATATAACTAACATGTCATAAACTAAAATAGAATACTACAGTGTAACACAAAATAACTACATTTTTAAGTAGAGCCGAAAAACAGAACCAATTTTTATTAAATTAAAATAATAAATTAAATTAAATGGAATTTACGACAATTAATAAAATATTAAAATGTATTAACAATATTATTAACTGTATTAATTGTAGTAACGTATGTAGTAACGTATTAACGTAATCAAACGTATTATGTACTTAATTATTATATTTCTATGTGATCGACAATGCCTATAAAAAATTAAACATTCAGTTAAACTAACTAAAATCTAATCAATAAAAATATGATATCAATATTCAAAATCGACACCATTCTTACTACCAAGAGTAAATAACAAGCATAAAACCTGCACGATTCCCACAACATACGTGTATTAATACTGTTGCTCTCCGGCTGATTCGTTGCCGCCGAGGTGGGGAGGACGTACTGTTTCAACTTGTGCACAAGAGGAACCAGGTTGGCGATACACCGGTCAACAAAGGCAAAGCTGTTCACTGGGACCTGCTGTGTGATGGAGAGAAGCAGGAAGGCCGATTGGAGGCTGCTCACCATCTCCTGGGCCGGCGGGGTAGTTCTGGTGTGGTGAGGGACACGAGATGTGGGCGCGATTTATGACACGTGTTTGGTCGCCACGAAGGATTGAATACACACACCAACCAAAAGACAACATTTTACTTTCAAGTAATTTCTTAATGTTATCGAACCTATTTATCAAATTCCACACAATAGAATAGATACCACAGTTTGTTTTACAGGTAAATATAAAAAGAGGAAAAACCAACATTAAAAAAACAGGAGAGTTTATGTATAATATTTAATTTTAAAATTGTGAAGATTATTTTAAAAAAGGCGTAAATTTCACAATAATAATTATGTAGACGAAAGGAGTTTTAAATAACACCATTGAATACAAGTATAAATCGTATTTTGTAGAGTGTTGAGGGAAGAATAGTTGTGAACTGGGAGAGAATGTGTGGCTCCCGCCCAACTATATCGTGTTCATCACAACTTGATTGAAGACATTATTATTATCTATTCATATTTTAACAAAACAATTAATAATGCTATACGTAGGATAATGTATACATACCTCGTTTCTATGCTAAATAATTACTAAGCATTGTTAAATGAAATAAACATTGTGTTATTTAGTATAATTAAAACCACTAAAACTAACGTACCATGGGAAATGGCCCCAAGGCAAAACAATAATTAGAAAAGGAACGAAAAATGGGAAAGTGTGGTAATTAAATAATTAATATTTTTTAAATACACGATTAATTAAACACATCAAAAAATTATACCGCAAAATAATATATCTATCAATGGGGAAGGTGTTAATGTAAAACAGCCGTCAACACAACTTAATATAACAATAATTCTAATTCAAATTCAAAAATTAATAATTACTTGCTTTCTGACCATTATTTAAAATAATTGATAAATATTCTACCTTTATAACTCGAAAATTATATTATTGGGGACAACTTTTTAAAAATATATTTTTGTATTTTCACCTAGTTACAATCCCTTCCATTTGACTACAACAAGAATATCTTCTCTAATTAGTTCCTAAATTCTTCTCAATCTACAGAACTAGACAACCAGACCGCCTCTCATATATTGCCAGACATTCAGTCAACGTTTTGTCTCTGCTTCAAAGCTGAAATAAGCAAGAGAACTCTCAGCACTGTAGAGTTATCTCAAAAATGCATTACAAATAAAACGTAGATGATTGAAAGATATTTAATTTTAAAATAAATTAAAACATCATAACAAAACATATTTGCTTAATAGATTACATAAACACCGGATACTTTATTTAAGAGTTAGGAAATTATTTCTAAAGATAATAATTAATTGTAATGCTTCACAATATTTCAATTGTGTTACATTGTTCATAATGACACGACAATGAGTTGATTTACTTATAATCTGAACCTTTCAAGTGGGGAGATATTTTAAATGTATGATGAAATAACTCGAAAATATTTATCAAACATTTTAAGCGGTTTTTAAATAACGCAACAACTGCTTTCTATTATAAATTCAAGTTTTGTGACAATGTTGGTTTATGACTATGCCTGTTTAACAAAATTATTAACTTAAAGGGATTTTTTTCAATATTAGAAAAAAATTTTTTTAAAGAAAACAGCTAATGCATTTGTTTAAAATAAATGATACCTGATTTATTTGTTAGAAAACAAGTGTAATATTTTAATATAAATAAATACACATTCATAATAAATAATAATTCAGACATTAAGTTAATAATTCTGACATAATAAACTATTTGCAGAACATTAATTTAGAACAGTCTAACCATTTATTATACTAAAAAATATTAATAACAGACTTAAGTACGTACCTAAGTAAAATTTCATAATCCTATTAATTTATTAATTTTGTGTAAGTTTAAGTGACTCGTTCGATTTCAAGATATTTGTGTAAAACAATTGGTTTTTACTCACTCAACATTGGAGTAGAAACCAAGAGAAGGAAAAACAAAAAATACAAAAATCACTTTATATACGTGATCTCATAATTATAGTATGTTCACGTTAAGTTCAGATAATAATAAAATAATACTTTCGAGCATCCAAATGAGGACATTGATGTCTTGTTCATTACTATTAGGTTTTGTACATTCAACATTTAGCTGAAATTTGGAAAAGATTTTCAAGTCTGAAAATTATTTTATGTTTTTTGAAAATCAATTAAAATGTGGTTTTTAATTACTTAAAAAGATAACATTTTAAATTCTAGACAAATTGTCATTCAGCATCTATATAGCTATTATTTTGTAGTTTAAAAAACCGTTGAACTTGTAATTTTTGCTTCAGATATTTTCTCAGAAATTTATCTGAAAACGTTATTTTCTCTAGATAGTTTATTTTCAATTTTCGAGTCGCATTATTTTCATAATGAGTGAAGACCTCACATTTAGAGCTTTATCAGTATTCGTTCTCTTCAACCAATTTACTAGTCAGTCAAACTCGAGTACCTAAACCGTGCAACTATAAATATCACATTAAATGCCAGTCAGAAACAGGACTCCACTTATACTGGCGACCGAGAGAGACAGCGGCAGCGGCACTCACGTCTCGCAATAGTCGAAGGTCTCCCGGATCACCTTGGCGACCGTATTGTAGATCTCGACCAGTTCGTTGATCAGACTGATCTTCTGCTTGTTGGGCGGCTCTGCCGGGAACTTGGTCAGCATCGCCTTGACGACGCCGCAGCAGAACTTGATGACGCGCACGTTCTTTGTTAGATTCTTGAGACAAATGCATAGCGACTTGCTGAAGTTCTTCACGTTGGCTACCAGCACCGGCTTGTCCTGAGAACATTCAGCAGGGACAGGAGGGGGAAAGGAGAAAGATAGAGCACTGTATTATCTATGTTGATGGGACACTATCCAATTATAAGACAATAAATATATAAACGAGGATTTGTTAACAGTGTTGGCCGGTTTCATTAAATTGGAAAACATAATGACCGAGAGAGATACAGAGAGAGTTTGTCTTCAAATGTTACAGAGTAAAAAAAAATGATAATGTATCGAAGTACATTTAGTACACAATCCTTAAGGCCTTATTTAATTTGAAAGATGTTCTTCAAAGTTTGGAGTAGAAATAAAAATGCAATAATATCAATTTGTATGTAAAGTGTGCATAGTGTTTTATAATTTATAATATAAATAAACAAACAATTCTGTAAAATTAACATAGAGAATAAACAGAAATAAAATTTAATCTCGTCCTCAAATATACTAGACATTTCGAAATGAACTCTTCTTCATTAGACATTTATTTTTATTATTGCAGTTTATATAACCGAGATCTGTTTAATTATTTATAGTTCACTTTACGATATATCCATTATAACTACGCTAAACAGCTCAGAAAAAATCCTCTGTCAGAACAAATTATTTATTTATGCATTAATTTTGTTTCACAGATATTCCTTACAAAAAGCTTTATATCTAAACTTTAATAATATACTAGCCTATATTTTATATTAATATTTAATTAGCTACAGAGGAATGAAATAAGCCAAACAAGAATGCAATTTTGAGTAAAACTAAACGTTTAAAAATATATTTCAATTTGGTTATGGTTTAACAGCTAGAGAATATAATTATAAAATATTCCGGTACCCATAGAGAATAAAGTTATCTGCCAAGAACATGACGTATTAGAATAAATAAATATTATAAAGAATTATATATATTACAATGAAGTATTGTCAACATTAACTAAACGAGAAATCGGCAAAAGCGATATTACTAATTTACACATAATATGAGATGAGAAGCGAGACAGAACATAACCTGATGTACACAATAATATGAACATTACGATTGGAGTGATTAAAACTATATACACGGGAGTATGATTCATTACGTTAGTTCATTAATTTTATTCCCTAAAAACTGAAGTAAGGCTACATTTATAAAAATAATAAGAAAAACGGACACAATATATCAACAAATTTGTCACATTCCTAATGTTTTGTTGAATGTAAAAACAAAATTAATTTGGGCATGCAAACTACAATAATTGTGCAATAATAATAAGCTAAAAAGGAGACACAACCAGCGTACAGTGCGAAATTGAAAACCAGACTTATACAATTAGTATTGTGCCCGTTAATATTAATAGAGATAAGTCTACGTCATTAGCAAAATTGAATCTCCTGTAAAGGTTTACAAATGTTTTTTATACACTAGGAAAACCCATTTTTAAATGGATGCATATTATTTATTAGTAAAAAGTGATATCTAACTAAAAAGTAGAGAAAATAGTCAAGAAATCTACTAAGTAGGTATATTAGCGGATATACCGCTAAATCTACTAATATACCTACTTAGTAGATTTTAAGTTTAATTTAAGTAGATTATTATAATTATTATTAGTAATTAAAATCGGCTATAACTTTAGGAAAACATTTAAAAATTAGGATAATATTAAACTATATGAATATCATGTGTTTCGAATTTACTTCGGTGTTTTTACAAAATTAATGGCAAGGCAATATATATTTATACTATACTACGAATACAACAAATACAATAACTGTTATATATTATATGGAGAAAACGTTGTACTATAGATAAAAATAATGTGCAATTGATATGTCGGGTCGCTCGTTCATAATATTCGAGTGGGCTATAACAATAAAAATTAAACTCGAATAATACTCGAAAACCAATTAATTGCTGTTGACGTCACTACAAATAAAATACGTCTCTACTACAAAGGAAACACTTGACTGAGAATCGTACACAATTATTAATATTGTATTCAATATCTCATAACTCAATTATATCACTTTTTTATTATAAAAAATTATGTTAGTCATTCTTATTAGATCCATTCAACAGTTATCTAGATAAAATCGAAAAATCTGGCAATAAAATCTGCAATTAATATTATGTTCCATATTTTACTTTTGATGTGGTAAATGTATTAAAACGTAAAATACTAAGCCCCACTTATTGTCTGCATTATATCTCCAGTGCCATGGATGTTCAGAAAACAGGTCAAAACTAGATTGTAACACTATTTATTAAAAAATAAAATACATTTTAACTATATTAAAAACAATAAGCACGTCTACTTTCCATATAGAGACACTTCAATTTTCAGTTTTTAATTGAAAAGTTATTTAAAAAAATCAAAAGAGCTAAACACGCCGATCACCAAAAGTACCACAATAACTGCGAGAGGAAGCCCAAACACTTGCCAGCTCGCCCAGTGATTACTATGTCAACATTATAAGGTAATCTTTTAGAAGTGAGAAAGTGTGTTGACATTCAACCTTGTGACTCTCGGTAAACAGATCTAGACTGTGCCCTATCCTCAGAGATTGTCAATCAGAGGACAAAAAGAAATGCTGTCATGTTTACAAACACAACAATCCATGACTTCCTTCTTGTACCTTTGTGTTATAATATATCGTGCTGGCAAAATGCAAAATGTGCAGAATTTTGGTGTTGGGAAAAAAAGTGTATTAAACAAACAACTAGTGACTTCAATTTGGCAAGTAGCAGAAGTACAGAACTGTTTGCAAACTGTAATTATTGAACTATGTGTGTGGCTGTAACAGATACTACCTTGTATCCGAATACATTTTGAAATGTTGGATAAACATGTGTTCGTAAAAATGTCAGAGAAATTGACTGTCGACTAATACTAATAATTATTGACTAATATCTATCATTATAATGGACGATACTATGATTTATTAATACCATGATAAATGATCATTTCACTGTCTGCACAATTCGACAGAATGAATCATGTCAGCAGCTAAAGTTTTCAAACACTATCAAACTATAAGTAGAATAATAATTATGAATAATTCCGAAATGTTATTACATATTTTTGTACAAAAAAACTTGGCAGCAAATTAAATGCTGCACCAAACAACCGCAAGATGAAGGACACAATATGCATATCATTATAGGTAACATTTAAAATATTAAAAATATATCACATTACTTTGGTTTTAATTATTTATGTCGTACAACATTATAAACTAAACCATTAAAAATAGGGTGACATTTTAAAATATTGTAGTTAGTAAATGTCATTGACTACATTTTTAAGTACACTTCTAAATTTAGTTCTATCACATTAATTATTATATAATATTTATTTTATTTTTAAACATTACTACATATATTATTGATTAACTACCATTTTGGTTATTATGACATGCTGAAATGTATGCTATTCTAATTAAAGATACCTAACGGTATTCCAGAATATCAAAACAGGTAAATGTTTAACTAATATATTATTTTATGTATTATCATTATTACGTATTATTATTATTATATGTATGTTATGTATATTGTAATTTTGTGTATCAAATGTAAAATATGTAAAACGGGGAATTTATAAAGATAACTACATACCTAATCGTCTGTGGTATTTAATTGTATCTAATGGTAGCTAATTGTCTAATACCTAATATTATGCTGTCTCAAACGTATAAAAGAAACAGGGAATTCTATAAAAATCGTTCATTTGTTATTGTCTACTCTAATAAACGTCTATGTTAAAAAAGAAGAAATCTGTACCTCATACGACGTCTCCTAAATCCATACTGAATAAAACACAACTCTTCACAACGCTCTAATTCAAAGCGCAATATATTATGAATCCTCGCTATATAATATATTGGATCTATACAAGCAAAGAAACGAAACTTCAGTTCGTTAATTATTGACAAGATCTCATAATATTATAATATATGGCTTTCAATGTAAGCAAAATGGCCTCCCGACACCAATCAAAGGAGTGTGAGACAAACTACTAAACTGTTTAAAGCTGCTCTTTTAAACCATTATCTCCCCTCACGGATTCCAATCTTCTTCATATTATTTTTATTATTTAAAACACAACCATTTTCTAATCTGGAGAATATGTAGTGGTAATATTATGTGATATAATGATCAAACAACATGATACACTGCGTATCTCTGTCTGCAGGATCATTAGAAGAACAGAATACATATATTATAATAATAAATAGAACAATAAACAGTAGAGAATAATAAAAGTATGTAGAACAGAAAGAAGTAAAAAACAAAAGAAATGAATAAATTAAACAGACCAAAAAGTAATACAAAAAAGTAAGGTATAAAAAAGAATGTGAGAGGGAGAATACAATTAATAAACTGGACAAGAAGAATGAAAACAACTAACCAGAACATTGAAGAGGGTCTTGATGATCTCCAGTGTCATACAGATACAGGCAGGGTTGTTAGGCGGTTCCACTGAGAGATATCGATCGAGGAAGTCGAGCCGCAGGTCCACATCCCCCCACATGTCAGTGTGGAGGGTGGCCTAAAGGAGATAGAG
>JAUZND010009709.1:0-29623 GCA_034780555.1 Coelogynopora nodosa
ACATATCCACCTCGCCACATATCCAACATATCCACCTCGCCACATATCCAACCTATCCACCTTGCAATTGGATACGTGCAGACATATCCACATATTTCGTTATGGACCACGTCGGCCGCCATAGTCTAAAGACACCATTTAATCATATAGTATTTGTAATAAATATTAATTTACGGATTTGAAAAGTTATTATTATAAATTTTTGAAGAAATCTGTAGCATAATTCTTATTTATATAATTTCCATTAAAAGTTAGTTATTGTTAAAAGCATACGGCTATTCAACTATTATTAGGTCAATATATATATATATGTAAAATTATATATAAATTTAATTACGCAAAAATTATTGTTTTTGCTAATGCTCTCGCTTCTCTTATATTAATTAAATGTTTTATTATAATGTAAATAAATAGGTTGCTATAAGTAACAGTATTCAGCTATAATTTAAATATATTATCATTTTTCGTTGATAGTTACCAAGTTTGACATAAATTAGCCGGTATAGTTATACAAATTGATTGTAATGATATAAATGATATCTTATTTATGCCTTAAACTCTTATTAATAACTGTTTTAAAATAAACGATGTGCATTCGCACGTCTATGAACTAAAACTATAACTATAAGCAATTTCTCCTGTATACTTTGGATTTGGTTGTCAGTTGATCTAATTAATATTATAATAATATGAAATCAACAAAATTAAACATTCAAAATTTGTGTTTGCGTTCTATTTAATGTTATTATATTCCTGAATTCAAAACAGACAAATCTAAAAATAGGCATAGTTAATTTTTATCAGTACTACGTTCTATAGACTATACTTATGTAATAGTCTCTAGTCTAGACTCAGTCTAGTACAAAAAAATCAATATAACACCAACATTACATTTTACAATGTAAATGTAATTTACACATTTCAGAGGTTAATAATATCTTTCCAAATCTACTTTATATAGATGAACATTTGTTACCCCCATGGCCATGCTACCCATGACATGAGCTTTAAAAAAATATTTTTATAATCACTATATTTTAATTTTATATTACATCAGTAATTAAAGCTAATATATGATTTATATTAATTAAATTAATATCAATGTTAAACCAGAAATATCATAATTATTAAATATAAATAATATATAGTTATAATTATGTTTAGTAATAACTTATATATTAACATAATGATATTATAATAAAATCTAAAAACTATAAATTATATATATATATATATAAAAATATATAGGCCTATATATATATATATTATATTAATATAATAATTATTAATAATTTATATATTTTTTAAAGATTTTCTTATATCTTAAATTTTGATTTAGTTTTACTTATAATTTATAATAATATATAAATATATAACATTATTACAAGAATATCTGAGTTCAATTATCTTATACACCCCTGGACAAAAGTAACCGACCACCCTATTTTTGTTTTGCTTTTTGTGTTTATTTCTTTATAAAGAGAATTTAAAAAAATTATATTGTTTCTAACTTTATTTATTAAACAAATATGATAAAAAGACATTTACAAAAATTAATGGTTAATTAATGGGTAATATATAGAATTTAATTTATGTTCAATAAATATTTAAAAATTAGGGTTGACAGTTTCTTTTGTCCAGGGGTATAGGAATGTATATGACTTAAACCAATTATATATTAATACTTATTTACATATTTATAATTATATATTAGACTAATTAAAAAATGTAACACATTTAAATTAAATAATAAATTAAACACATATTTTAAAAGTTTTACTTATATTAATATTAATATTAGTTATATAAATATATTGTGTTTAAAAATAACTAAAAAAATAATCTATTTATGTTTTTTAAATATATTTATCATTAAATTTAAGAGTTTTTGAAATAAATAAAACATTCATAAAATAAATTAACAACATATAAATTTTATATATCTATCTTCATTTTTTATTTATTTATTATAAAGTTCATTAAAATAAAATACATTACTATATACTTTATAGTAATCTTGGTAGGACCTATTATATAATATTCTATGACTACAATATTCTATAATATGGTTATATTATGATATTTTTAATATAATTTTATGTATTTTAGCTTTTTTATTAGATACTAAAAGCAAATAATTTTAACAAAAAATCTATAATAATCACTTTTAATTTTTACTAAACTTTATTTATTTATTGAATCAATAGACTTGCTCTTGTCAGATATAATGATTTAAATTAATATGTAGCTTACTTAAATAAATAATTATTGTATTTTATGATTTGTATTAATAATATTTTATATAATAGAATTTTTTATTTTTTTAATAAAAATCTGCTTTAGTACACATGATAAAACAGAGCTAGAGATGTCACTCATCCTGTTTTTAAAGGAATATCTTATTAATTGTTTATAATCAGGATAGTAATTTGGTAATACTTAAAAATACAGTTAGCAATGAGGTAGATACCTAATATATCTTTAGATTATATTCTAAATATTTAGTTGTAATGCTTCCTCAAAAATTTTTTTTTGTATAACAAATCATACATGTTTTATTTATAAAGTGCACCAATAACTTGTTTAACAGCTGGGGTAGATCCAAGGTTTCAGTATAGTCTGTGTAGAAGAAGTGAAAAGGGAACAGTGTGTTATTTTAGGGGACTACATCAGGTATTTTCACTTATGGATGTGTCCCTGGTTAAATATTGTATATTAATATTAAAGATATTACAAAATGAGGCCTATATATATTAATATATTTTAGATTTAGAAAGTTATTTAAATATCTTTAAAAAATTTAGTAAGAGAAAAGTTATGTAAATATTAAGTAAGAATTAGGTTAGTAATATTTACAATATGATTATAGATTATGAATTACAGAATGTTTTTAAAAATTTGCCTGGTTTTCTAATTGAAGCTATTAATTTTATAACCATAATTATTATTCATTTTTATAAATTATTTTAATATAGTTTTAAAAGATTTTAAGTATTTAACAAAATATTTGCCATTATCTATGACTACATTATAGAATATACTCAGCGATTTTTTATATTATAAAAGCTTTTTAATATGTCATACATACTTTATTTAAATCATCTGATTCTTACTATCTATAAGTTACTATATTTCCATATATTTATCATGCAAGACTGATAGTAGCTGCATATGCAGCAGCACACCTGCAATGTGAATATATTAAGCCAGCACCTGTTATGATTTTTGTTCTTAACAGTACTTATGATGCCCTGAATCATTTTTAGGAATTAAATTTATATCCTTATGTGGTGCCCATAACATAATCTTAGTTTTGTTATTTTACTTGTTGAAAGTATCAGTTCAATATTTTACTAATAGGAAATCTGTTTTGTACACTATAGATAAATAAATTATTTTTCTAATTTAGGTGACATTGTCAGTAATTTTCTGTTTCTAAATATATTTGTATAATTTCACATGCTGATGGCAGGAATATTACATGTTATATTTTAATGTTTTCAAAAAATACATTACAATTGGAAATATATCTAAGTTATTTTAAAACTTATAAATATTGTTAAATATATATATATATAATATATGTCTAATATAAATATAGTAAAAATGGCTCTTTTCATGATATGTTGCAATATTGTTTTAAATTATTTCCAATATTTTAGGAGATTTTTTATTTGAAACATATTTCATAGAGAACGTATATGGCCCATGCACTATTATTACTTTCGTACTACAACTTTTAAACTAAAAAGGGACTTATTTTAATATGTGTGCAAAAGTATTATAACAGACAAAATATTTAATACTCAAAGTAATAATAAGCGTTTATTTGGATATGAAAGTATAGTAATAAAAATCTTGTACAGCAATGGAGAGGTTAAACAAAAGTAAAAGTTGGTTACTTTAAATATGTTGAAACAATATATATATAAAACAGAATATACATGTAGTAGACAATGGAGGGGATTACTGATTGATAATAGTAGTAGTTTTGGGGGGAAAAAATGTTGTCTGAAGGTACAGCGGGCGAAGGGTTGGGAAAATTTCATGGAGCGGAGGAGCACATGAGGTGTTAATTGGTGCAGCGGATGCTTGCAGTTTGAGTGTGACATGAGAAACAGTTTCTTAGCTTGCGATATTCGTCTTGCTTCTAGAGATTGAATATTTGGCGGAATGTCTTTGTGGAAAAATAAGATTCTCAAAGCTCTCGACTTTTGAACTTTTTCAAGGATTTGGGAGTCTCGTAGGTATAACCCGTTGAACAGAGGGGCAGCATATTCTATAATGCTGCGAACAATAGTGAAGTGAATTTTCAGAAGGGATTTCTCTTCAATTATGTTTTTAAGTCGTCTAAGGGGGTATAAGTTCCTGGACGCGTTTTTAACACAGTTGTTAATGTGGGTGTTCCATTTTTTATTGGTGCTGAAAGTCACATCAAGGAGTTTGATGTTGTCTAGGAGGTTCTGAAGTCATTTTTTGGTAGTTGTTGGTTTCGTGTTATGCACATGATCTGGTTTTTCATGTGATTTAGTGAAAGACCAAGGTCAATGCAGTCAGATTCGATTTTAGAAATAATGTTTTGAATTTCAGTTACGATCAGAGTAGAGTCGGTGTGTGGTGTAATTGCACTGGTGTCGTTGGCATTTTAAGTAAAGTCGAGGAGTTAAAACTCTCCAGGTGCCTGATGTATACATAAAATAGAGACGGGGAAAGGACCCCACCTTGGGGTACTCCTGAATGCACGATTACATGATTACTGATGGTGTTAGATAATTTCACAGATTGAGTTCTTTGTTAAAGGTAGCTTTTAAAAAGACGAATTAATTCTTTTGGGGAAGTTAGTGTTAAAAAGGGATGTGATTAACTTTTTGTGAGGAACACAGTCGAAGGCCTTGGAGAGGTCAAAGGCTACTATGAGCGAGGTCGCCCCATTGGAAGGATTATTCATGTATTTAGTTAGGCAATCGCGTGCATGGATTAGAGCGGATGTGGTAATTGATAGGGGTTTGAAGCCATATTGATTTGGACCGTAGTTGTCGTAAAAGAATTTAAATGTTTTTGCAAATAATTGCAGAATCAGTGCTAGGATCGCTAAGGAAAAGCATGTCGTTGAGAGAGTTTATATCGGAGTATTTTGTGGTTGATTTACCGGAGATGGGATAGTAGATGTTCCAAGGTGAGCGATTGGAGTTCATTTTTTTGTTTGCCCATATATTTTTAGCATTGATAATTTCAGATTTCACCGTCACTTTCCATTGATTATAAAGGTGGTAGTCGTTGTTACACTAGACAACCCTGCGATTGTGGATGAGGTGTTTTGTAATCGGAGATAACCAGGTTTTGTCGTTTAATGAAATTGCAACTTTCTTTTCGGGGATAATTTTAGGGTCGTCGTTGACGAGGTGGTAGAAATGTAAAAGTTTGGAGTCCATGTTTTCAGGAGATCGGTTCAGGTGAGTCCAGTTGACTTGGTTGATTTTGTTTTTAAATTTGATGATGTTGTTGGACCTGAAATCATGAACAGTTTTAAATAAGACATTAGTGTGCGTTTGCGAGGGAATAACCGGGGGAAAGTTGATAAAAGCATGGTCGGAGTTAGCTATTGGTGTTCCGATAACGGGAGAAGGAAAAAGTTGGAGATAGACGCAGATTTGAAAATCTGATCAATTATGGAGTTATGACGTATTATTATTAGTTATTACGCGTCGGTGTAAACACGTGGGGTGAAGTTGAATTTGGTAATTAGATTTTTAGATGTTACTGTAACGTTGTGTTTTGAATGGCGGTGAAACTAAGCGGGATATAGCACGTGAAGAAAATATGTTTTGCAGTATGAAGATAAATATCAATAATTTCCGAGAGGTTTGGATTTCTGAGAATAATGAGTTTGTTATTGTTGTTGTTATGGCTCCAAACACATACACCACCATCGGGTCGGTTGAGCTTATCCTCTCGGAATAGATCGAAGTTGGGTATTTGGAGAGGAGCGGAGAATATGGAATAAGTGAGCCATGATTCTCTAACAGCATTTAATGTGGGATTATTTATATTCACAGTAACACAAATATATTCGGTTTTACGTCACCAGTTCAAGCTGTACATTCATTGACTAAGCATATGATTTTGAAAATGGCACAGAACAAAGATTTATAAAAATAGTTATCACAAAAATATTTTTATTAATATACTAAATGTTTATATTGAATTTGGATATAAAAAAATTAAATTAATGTTTAATTTTCGATCAAAAATGTCAAAAATAACAAAATATTGATGACTTTTTCTTTGTTATAAAATTATTATAAAATTACGAATAAAAAAATTATGTGACCACTTTACAATAAAAAAAAGTCGATTTACATAATTTGTTTAGAATATTCTAATGTCTACACTGAATTTTACAAAGTTTATTTGATTGAAATTAGAAACTAAGTAATGTACGAATATTGTAAAATTGGTGATCTAAAATAGAATTTTTATTTCGGATACATATTTAGAGATATTTGTAATACACGCATGAGACAAAAATATTTTCTGTTATGTTATTAGTATTATTTTCTTTTTTAGAAAGTTTATATAAACTAATTGTTAACGTAATATGCAATGATTACAGTCTGACTTTAAAATATATTTATGAAATATAATTTTTAGAATCTTTGGGCATATATTCCTACTTCTGAGGAATAAATTTGCATGTTATTAACAGTTCAAATATATTTGTGAAGAATGGTAGCCATCTTTGAAATTGTCCATATTAATAAGTTACCGGTTTGCAACATTCTCGCAATATTCAGCAACATCTAGTATATCGAGGTTACTAAAAAGGATACTTCTGTCATATTATCACATTTTTATAATTTGGATGATCCAGAATAATCAAATATTTTGCCTTTTAATTTATTTATAAAATTTATTAAATCCGAGATATTAATATCTTAATTACTATTCATATGTGCTTAAATTCATTCTGCATATGGATTTATTTGCACTTTAACATTAAAAGGATCTGTATGTTGGAGTGATATTTGAACTAGTTGCTTGATTGTGCATCGCTATTGTTAACTCTATCGTTATTATTATCCTGTACCATGCGATTAAGGAGAACAGCTTCAAAATACTCCAACTATTTGGTGTAATTTAGTGTGGACTGTTGATGCACATTTTCATCTACGCGAATTAAGTGACTTAGCGTTTCTGCAAAAATTTTAGAATGCTGTAACTGATGCTTGCTAATTATAATTAAAATATCCGACATTAGGTTTTTCTAATGGGTAAATTTAACATTTTCGACACCATTAAATAAACTTTGTTTAACAAACTACGGAATAAGATTACTCAATGAACTTTTTAAAGATGTTGGAGAACGTTTTTTTATATGACGTTCATATATTTTATCACGAATATGAGGCGTATCTTAATTTTTTATAATGTAATATTATTATTAGTCAGTCTGACTAACAAACTTTCGTGATTATCTTTTATTTTCAGGTGTCATGTTTCGAATACTTAAACAATGCAGCCACAAAACTATTCCTCCACAGTGGAACGTGTTTTCAATTACAAAGTTAACTGCTTCAACGCCTGTTTATCCGACCTATATTCTGCACAGAGAAAAGTCTAATGATGTTAAAGAAAAAATCAACACAAACTTCGACAATATTGCAACTAAATTTAGCGCTTTTTCAAACGAGAAAATCGATATTAAAATGTTGACCGAAGAAGCCGCAAAATCTTTGAAAGATATTAAACAGACACCAAAAACAGCATTTGGTCTCGGTACCGCCATCACTCTACCGGTCTTACTTCCCCCATTGATGGCACTGGCTATTGGGTCCTTTTCTCCGGCACTAACCACCTTCCAAGTTGCCTATACAGCATGTGCTATACCTTACTTGATTGGCCAAGGATCAGGGTTTCAACTGTCGCGAGTAAAGAACACCCAGAACTTCCCAACCGGGGAATCGCTTTCATTAAACGAATGGGCAAAAACCGGTATTCCGATCGGGTTAGGATTTGCGGGATTGCTCTGCCTTCAAGTACCGGCGGTGTCAGTGCTTCTGGCCGGTGGTGGACTGGCTGCTTCCATGTACACTGAGATTGTGAATCGACCATTCTCTGGTTGGTTCATGGCAAATCGTCTGTTATTTAGCGGTTTAGCCATAATGTCCCTTGGAGGAACCTTCCTTCTTTATTGGATTCTACCTCACAGAAGTCGAAAACGTACTGTTGTAAACAAAAATTAATAGCCACTGAGTATTCTATAAACTTTTATGTTTTTTTAATTTGATAAATTATCATTTGCCTGTATTATTGTATGTACATTAAGACTTTATAATATCATTTTAAGCTTTTGTTTAATTGTTCTCAGTAAATTCTTGTATTAAATTTTATTATTATTGATAGTATCCTGTAAGTATGAAAATATCCTCAATTCTATTTCTAAATATACTATGTTATATTGTGTCTGTTTGGAATTTTAATGTTGATTTATAAAATGTAAAATTTTCGACCTATCTTGATGCATATATTAAACAATTATTTGGGTAAAAATATCAATTATTTAAAATGAGTCGTTGTGGTAGATATTTTAAAATACATTATATTATGTTTTTGTTAATATTTAAAATAAAACTATTTTGCTGTAAAAATCTATTTTTATGTTTAACAGATTTAAGAACAATTTAGAATACATTTTAATAAACATGATTATTTATTTTAAAATGAATAATCAGAATTATAACAAGAAATGCTATTTATCTGATAATGGAGCACGAATACATGACTCACTGGACCATCAATAGTCATAAAATAATTTTTACTACAACAATCAAATAATTCTATATTGTTAAAGAATACATATTCCACAGCCATATATTATATATCATTAATCCGTAATGTAGCACAAAATTCATAGTATTATGATAGACATTGTAAATAAATTATCAAACATGTGAAAACACGTTCAATATTAAATATTTTATTCTGAAGACAACTGTCGCAAAACATCCAAGAGTTTATCTTTATTTGCACCAGAAACTTCATGGATCTGTAAATAAATACATAATTAAGTTTACGTAGACTATAATGTAAATATGTAATACAGTTTTCTACTATTGAAACTTATATAGGGAATGCTACAGAAACAAATGAATGATGAATATCTTCACAATCTATAATAACACCTATTTATTTTTAACCTTTAATATAAAATATATATTAAAACGATATTTCGATAAACATTTCGTACATAATATATACATTGCATGGAGGAAAAGTTATTATAGGAAAAGTGATGCTTCCTTGATAATCAAAGGTTGAAAATGGATGTGATATTATTAAATTTCAAAATATTTCTGCTTTATCAAAAAATCTAAGTGACATACTGTTCAAATACTTTAATCAGGTGTCACCACACACTTAAAATTAATAATGTTTAGAAATTGTTAATATTGATTGAAAAGGTTATACAATTTTATAAGGAACTTATCACTAAAGTATTAAAAAATTAAACATATATATACAAAAAAAAATCGTTTTTTTATATAAATATATTTCGTGGTAAATATAATTGAAAAATGATTTCAGATATTTATAAAAATGGTGATTCCCTCTAACTGAAAAAATTCAGGAAATGTAACGCGGTCGCAAAAATTGGTATACATTACTTTTTAATCTGAAACAATATGCTTAAGCTATGAAGAAAAATTATTGATATATTCTAAAAATAACAGTGACAATGTAATGCCACGTGTAGGTATCTATATTTAATAAATAATTTTTAAATTATACTGTCTTATAATTAATTCAAATAAATAATTTTTCCTCACCTTCTTTTTATTTCTAAAAAACATGAAAGTTGGCATGCAAGCGATTTCAAATTTTTCCGCAATTTCCTGAAATTGTAAGAAAACTATTAATAGTTGATCTCATCTTGTAACCAATTATTCGAATGCCATTTATAACTTTTTTGAAAAAAAAAAAAATAAATAATTGTTATATAATTTTTAACTGTTTAATTATAATTGAGGTCTAGTCGTATTAAAATAAAAGTATCTTTAAAACAAGACAGAGGCCTCGGAGCTGGGGCCTGTGACTCCAACTTTTCTATAAAAGGCGATAAACAGGTTAGGTGATCACAAACACAGGACAAGGAGGTCGGTGGATGGGAGGATCGCAAGTTTAATAAACACTCCGCCCTAAGTTCGAAATGCTTCCGACACCCCAGAAAAAAACATGTTGATGATCTAACATAATCCTTATCAGTTACAAGTAGAACCAAAGACGTTATTCTCTAGACAGACTACTTACTTGTTTTTAAAAATTAAAATTGAGGTTTGACTGTTTACCGTCTATAGTTTCCTTTAAATGTATGGCAAAAAGCGACAGACGATAGCGTGGTATCATGCCTGTTAGCTGCTGTGCTATATATTATACAAGAAAGTTGTTTTAAGAACTTAACACTTGTTTTAAGAAAGGAGACGTAAATATATACGATTTTATTGGTATTAGTAATATAATAAGTTATCACAATTTGTATATATTTATTGACAATTACAACTACATTATTAATAGTTCAGTGCCTAAAGAAAACCTTATTTGATTAAAAATGAGATTATATTTACAAGATTAAGCTTAGCATTATTATTGATACAAGCCTACAATAGCCATTATTAGCGAGGATGTTGTTGAATTCTATCGAATATTTCATGTCGATTTAAATTATAATTGTATAATAATATATGATATATATATCTTGTTTTTTTAAATCTGCGCAATATCCAATATTGGTAGTATTAAATCTACTTCGATAACAATATTAAATATTTATTTTTGAATAATATAAATTAATTATTTAAATTACTTTTTATAATATAGGCTATGTTTATATTTGAAGAAAAGAAATAGGTTTTAGAATAACAATAAAGTCAATATTTGTAAAGCACGTATTCTATTATATTTAACTCTTAAAAAGTAAGATGAATATATATAAATTTACATAGCAAACATTTTAAGGGATGTACATTTCCTTTAAATTTGCAATTGTTTTTTTGACATAAATTAATTTTAATAAACAATCATTTTCAAGTTAATTTAGCAATATATTACATCTATAATTATAGAATCACTGACTATTAGCGTTATTTATTTTTCCTATACGTTCAACATTCTTCTTTGGATATCGTCGAGGGGGGAGTAGTTTTAATTTTTATTAATAAACGTGTCCCGTTTAGTTGGTTAAAACTTACTCCAAGTTCTTCCACGTCGACTTTGAGAAATTTTACATTTCTGAATTCAGGATCTTTGGAAAATTTCTGGAATGCAATTTAAAAGTTTTTGTTACACACCTTGTTGGACGTTTGTTTATCAATTGGGCTATATATAAAATATAATAATGCATTGGAATCAATTTTTTTACGGGGATTTTTTTTTTAGATAATAACAACAACTTTAAGCTTCCTATATATTTTTGGAAAAGAGATATTTTCAAAGATCAAAAAGTAAATTGATTAAAATCTCATTTAAACATTTAGTTAAATATGGACAATGTTAACATGTCCGTTTTATAAAATATAAAAAACAAATAAATTGTATATTACCATGAAGGCGGGTGTCATTAAGCGGCAAGGGCCGCACCATTCTGCCCAGAAGTCAACCACAATCAGTTGCGATGCGCAACATTCGAGCGTTTCAAAAAATTCTTCCTGAAATCGTAAACACTAATGTTACAGCTTCTCTTTTTTAATGTATTTTTGACAAACAAATACATATGGAGCTGACATATTTGTTTAATTATATATATATATATATATATTTTTTACAAAAATGAGACTTTTGTGAAAAATTAACTCTAACACCTTTTAATTTTATTTAACAAGACATGAAAATCTCACTTATAACTGTAATCTAAACTTCCATTCGGTATAATTTTGTCTTTGGTTGCTAAATTATGCTGTACATAATTTTAAAAAAGCAGGTCTACAATTAATTAAATCCGCCAACCATCACTGTTTTCTTATTTTTGCTTAATGTGATATATTTATTTTGTCAAAAAACAAAAGAAAATTTGATAATAATATACGCGGTTACATAAAATAATAAATAAAATGTTTCTCTAGGGTTGGCTAATTTGTGCAATTATTTTTTTAATATTCATTATTTATTACTGTAATGTATTAAAATGAAATGTAATTTAAAAAAATATTTAAAACATGTGCAATCTTTAATATGTTGAGTTTTCTCTTTTTAAAATTAAATTAATAATTTCAAGGATTCCATCTGTTGCAGTTACGTCCACACTCACGTCCACTCACTCTGACGTCAACACTCACGTCCATGCACACTTACGTCCACTCACACTCATGTCCAGGTACACTCACGTCCACACTCATGTCCACTCACACTCCACACTCACGTCCACACTCATGTCCACCGACACTCACGTCCACACTCACGTCCACACTCACGTCCATACTCACGTCCACTCACACTCACGTCCATACTCACGTCCACTCACACTCACGTCCATACTCACGTACACATACACTCACGTTGTCTTACTCATTGATGATCTTACTAATTTCTTAGCTTAATTATATACTTTTCTAAAAATATCCATCAAGACCTAATGCTTTGTTTAACAATATTGTTTTGTTGAAAAACCTGTTTTTACACGTATTATTTTTTCTCCACTTCTTTCTATAATTGATGTAATAAATTTTTTTAAAATTATTATTTCAAACAATATGGGATGGTATTTTTTATTTTATATATTATAGTTTTGCACCACTTTTTTGAGTTTAATTTTATTTATTGTCACAATTATTTAGGCTATATTTAATTTAATTTAATGTTTGCAGTCTATTTTTAAATTTAACAAAATTTCATTATTTTAAGGGTAATAAGTTTTCTCGATTTTAATTTGAAATAAAAATTCCGTTATCGATTAAAAAAGTTACTGAATATAACAAATAGAAAGATTTTTATTCGGCGTTATAAAAGACCAACATGATATAAAAGAATGTTGTAGATACTTCTAAATATTCGAATATCTCTTAAAAATACAGTCGTATTTATCTAAAAAACATGAATTAAAAACCATGATTATGCCTTCTTGATGAAAGGTGAAAGCTTGGATATGTTGTATTAATTGTAATAAACTTTTAAATTTTATTGTGTTTTTTCTTTTACATGAACATATAAGTTGTTTTATTAAAAAAATTAAGGCTGACTTAAATTTAGAAACCGAAAAATAGCAGCTAAATATTTAAAGCAAAAACTGACTTAAACTGGTTTATCAAATGAGTCGTTAGCTTATAACTATGTTCATTATTTTATGAGAATATTGATTCATTTTACTTTGAAAATTGATGTTATATAACAGAAATCTAATTAATCTGACTTGTTTGTTTTATGTATACAATATGTGTTTTAAAAATACCAAACAGGAAATATACGTAGTCCAAATAATAATTACTTTTTAAAACGAGTCACTTGTTTAAGTAGAAATTATTTTCACCAATTCATTGATTTAAGCATGACCTCGTCTAAACAACACGGCCTAATAAAATTTATTTTATCTAAAATGTTTAATTTTTTATATAGTGTGATTTGTTTTTGGTTTTCATTAATTGTTTTTTTTGTCTTAGATAAGTTATTGCTACAGAATAGGGAATTCGGCTAATTAAGATAAACATAAAATATACTGAAAACAATTTATATCACCAATTATAATTTTATGCAAGTCATTTGGTAGAAAAAAATTAAAAAATTGATAAGCAAGGGAGAACAGTGATTCCTTGAGGTCACAACTATGAATGTATTTTCTAAAATCGAATTTAATAAATAACGTAAATAAGCAATGATGTAACGATGCTCTTGAAATACATTTTTAATTTCAAATTTTTATAAAAAATAAAAATAATGGATTAACATATATTTTTAATATGAATTTATTTTAAGAGTTAATTTTGCTAATCATAACTCTTAATAAAGAATTTAGGCCTTGTATGTGTAATTTAATTATTGAGTACTTTATAAAATTATATATATATATATCGTATAATGTAATTTTATATAGAATCATGAATCATAGTTGACAATTAAAATATATTATATATAATTCTATCAAAATAATGTTTGTGTGAGCATTTTGTGTATATTACAAATATAACTTTTATTGTAAACGATATAGTAAACAAATTATTGTTATTAAAAAA
Organism: Coelogynopora nodosa; assembly: GCA_034780555.1. NCBI lineage: Eukaryota > Metazoa > Platyhelminthes > Proseriata > Coelogynoporidae > Coelogynopora > Coelogynopora nodosa. Next base: position 14,217 of record JAUZND010009709.1, read on the forward strand.
AGCAAAAATAAATTTTGTACGAATATAATAAATTTATATATAAACAAAAGTTTGTATTTATTCAAATATATATTTGTTTCATTGTAAAATATGGGATATATTCGGTTTTATAATCAGAAATAATTAGGAAAAAAATTAACTATTCAATATCTTTTAATTACTTCAGATAATATTTATTTTAATATTTTGGGTAACTACAGTTTGATTTTATTCATATATATAAATGAAGAAAAATAGCAATACATTAAGAAAAAATATAATCAAGGTAACCCACATACACAATTATATACTGAAGGTATAAAAAATATGATACATAATTAATGCAGGATATGTAAGTTGATTATTAACAGATAAATATGATTAATGTAAGGAAATAAAATACAGATGATGTCGTGTAAATAACGTGATCAAAACCAATGTGGTTACTGACTAAAGCAGCTGGTGATTCAGCGATAAACATTCATTAAAATACAAGCTAAGACATTGCATGTAGATGTATTTTCTTTGTACAGGTGTCCCATAAGTCTGGAACCATAGAAAAGTATAATTCATTATAATATACCATTTAAATGTGTACATCATTAAACAAAATATTTACATAACAATCCAGTACTGTACGCAGTTAAATTAAAATCCACACATAGAGAACTTGTTCAATATATTCACCATGTTGAAGGATACAGACACGTAAACGATTTAATCCAGTCCGCTGACACCCGTTGAATGATGTCACGATTAATGTGGTTGCGTGATGTAATGATACGTTGGCGTAGATTTTCCACATCCTGAATTCTCTTTTGGTAAGCTAAATTACTTCAAATGCCCCCATAATTAAAAATCCAATTGCGTTAGATCGGGGCTTCTAGGCGGCCATTGCACTGGGCCTCTGCGCCCTATCCAGTGATTAGGGAACTGTTTATTCAGATAATCTCTAACATTGAGACTGAAATGGGGTGGTGCACCACCTTGTTGGAACCATAATGGATAGTCTTTTATTATCTTCTGTTATAAGACTGGGGAAAACGTCCTCCTTAAGAATATCTAAGTAAATAGCACCTGTGACGTTGCCAACAAAAAAAAGAATGGGCCCACACTTTGATTCTTCCAAATCCCACACCATACCATCAATCGGGTAGATCCTTGCTCTTTACAGTCGATTAGCCAATGTGGATTTTCATCAGACCAATACCGACTGTTGTGTCTGCTTACTTCATCGATTGTACAAAAAAACCTAACGTAACTAAAGGGAATAGTGGAAGAAAAATCGTTGTTTTGATCACGCTGTGCTAATGTCCATTCGCAAAATTCTACGCGCCTATCTGAGTCATCATCTGTCAATTTTTGAACGAGTTGCATTTTATATGGATGCCAACTGTTAAATTTAAGAATGCGATAAACCCTACTTTTGGACTCTCCTGTTTCATAAGATAATCGACGGACAGATCTTTTGGGACTTTTTGAGGCACTAGCAAGAACACAAGTGGATGTATCATAATCTGAAATGGTCTTGTTAGGCTCACTACGTGGTTAATCCACAAAGCTCCCTGTATCTTTAAACTTCGGTATATTATATAAACATCTGTTAAATTCTGCACTTATCTCTCTATGACTTCTGTGGCCTACGAGTAAAATTATTCGAATGCGTTCTTCTTTACTTAAAAACATATCACAATTTCACAGATGAGACAAATAAAACAATAAAATAAACACACGCTATCAACTGAAATTCAAATAAAATATCAATATACTACATCTATGAACACACACTATCAACAGAAATTCAAGCGTATATGGTTCCAGTGCACATTAAAATTGTATATAATGAATAATACGTTTTTTCTAATGGTTCCAGACTTATGGGACACCCTGCAGTATGATCCCAAAGTTTCTCTCCAAGATTTCCAAAGTCTATAACCATCGACATCCGTCAAGTAAAGCAGAAAGACTGATCTTGTATATGTCATGGCCACGAACAACACAAGAACGAAGGGAATCATTATTCAATTCAGGCAAAGTTACATATTGTATGTCTTCCCAGAGGATATAATGTAGATAATTTGGCGACCCACTTCGCTTCGTGCACTCAATGATATTGCGCCGCAAAAGAGACAAAATCAGACAAAAGAAGATTTATTATAAAATCGACAAGCGTCTGAAGTTGGTGTTAGGAAAATTCTTGAAAATGGATATTGGGTAAGGGAATTAGACGACTAACATAATTTCGATGAAAACTTAAATCCAATTTTCTTGTCCACTTGATGAAGAATTATACAATGATAATGTAGATGAAGATGACACAGAAGAGGACATGTTTTGCGATAATATAACTTGCATTAATAGATTAAAAAAATTCATAAAGTAGTAAACCTTTTGAAGCTAAGCTTTTTATAGCTGATTTGGACATATTCGAAAATTTACCAATCACAGACGATCATTAAGTGAACAATAATTTGTTTTTACTTTTTAGCCATGCAGTATACGCGGATATTTCTGCTCCACCCGACAGCCACTGTAAACTAATTTGAAAGGATTTCAATTTAGATATTCCTATTTATCAGATAATAAGTTTGCGTCTCGACATGTTGAACCCCACCCAGTAAGCTTAGCGTCAATAATAATATCGATAAATTTTGATCAATATTTTACTATATTTTTTAACAATATTTACGAATGCATAATACTATAAAATCTCTAATTACAAATTGTAACTAAGTCAATGAGTATTACAACAGACTTACTTCACTTTCAATGACGGTAGCCATTTGTATTGAACTTGTAGCTTTGATTTCCTTTTGTTTTAATTTTTGCAAAATGAACGAATAACTCCGCACCTGTAGCCTATGTCCTCAAAAACACGGAACGGGCAGTAAGAATCCTTTTGTTATAATTCACAGCAAATAAGATAGTTACTGCGGCAATGATGTTCCCCAAGTACTTACAGTTTCCTGACTGCTTGAAATTGTTCAATAATGCCTGTGTTACTATAGGCAACAGGTAGTCGAATAGTTCGGCTTCGAGATGTATTGGGAATTTTATTGAAAGCTTGGGAGAGTTAAACATAAAGGAAATCTGTTCTCACTGATGAAAAAAGTATGACGATAAAAGATTGGTTACAAAAATTCTTTGTAGATTAGCTGGAGCTTAACTCTGTGGCTTTCTGACGAATGAAAGCGATAGACTATATATGTGAGTGAACGCTGGAATAATAATTGCATCCTGCCACGCATCATAATACATAATTAAATGTTTTGTTAAATTATCACTGATAATAATTATTGTTATGGTTACAACGAGTTGATATATATATATAGGTATTAAAAGGAATTATTATATATAAGCATTGAATTTTATTATATTATAAATTATATTATTTATATAAGCAATGAAAAACAAAGCTTCAATAAATAAATAAATAATTTTATTAACCGCGGGATTTTTTTTACAATAAAAGAACAACTTACAAAATATTGTTAAAAGTTTACAAAATACTAATTATTATTTAAATATTTTACATCAATGGTAATCAAAAGCTATAACATTAGAAAATATGACAAAATAATATTTTTCAGAAATAGAATACTTTTAACATCCATTATAAAGTATTCATTTTCATATGTTATAAAATAAATGTATCTGTTATAAATAAATCTAAAAATAGATATAATCTATGAATGGCTTCTCCTCTGATTAGTTAGTATAAAAACAAGAGATTGGAAAACAGTGGAATAAAGAGAATCTAAAACCGGGAAAGAATTGTATGTTTATAACATATATATAAACCGTTCTTCATTTTTACAATTACAATTCATATATATGTATATGCAATGTCTTGCCTTTTACCTTAAATAGGTGTCTACACCAAATATGCCGACCTGTTTTTTTAAGGGGAATAAATTTCTTATAAATTTAATAAATTTTTTCCCTCACCTACCCCTTATTTTTTGTCTATTTCCCTCCTCCCCCATTGGGCATGTTTGGTCCACACTTGAATATGTATTATATATAGTTAAAGGTTGCACGGGCACTTTTTAAAATTAATTAAACGGGAACCTGGGGTTGTAAACACCCCTATACTATATAGTAACAAAAAATTGACTTTCAAGTTTGAATATTTTTGAATATTGAAAGTTCAACTTGAATAATCAAGTTATAGGTTTACCACTAACACGATTAATGACCATTTGCACATATTGCTCACCGATGCTCGTTGCACATTCATGGTCGATGAAATGCGGAACAGCCTGATTTCACCTTGCGATCTTTATTGCTTTGCATTATAGACGGCAGCGTTGGAATTTTTCTAGCGCAATAGTTCCAGTGTGTGCAGCCTGGGGAACAGGTGGTTGACCGTGGGTGGCGGAGCAGTTGAAGAGCAGCCTTGGTTGTTGGTTGTGTCATGGACAATGAGCGTCGTTGAATCTGGTCTTCGACTAATTTCTTTCAAGCAAAAATCAGAAACGTAATTATAAATCAAAGAAAATCGTAAAAAGAAACAAAATACGTTTTCGTTTAATGTTGAGATATAGCAATCATAGCAATATCCATTTACTTTTATGATGAAACCATGTGGCTAGCGACGACATTTTCTTTTCATGGAGAACATTCGCACCTTTTTATCAACAATATCTACTCCCGATATGGTTTCGTGGTAGCGGAGCACAGTTTCGGGTTTACTACTTTCCTCGTGTGGGTCGACTTTGTGGAATGAATCCAGTAACAGTACGGGTGAGTTCTTCTTGTCCCAGAAGCTGCATAACAATTGATCTCCTCCGTATAATTTAACTGAGAATCCTTTTGTTTCCGTACGCTACTAATTTGACTGCTGGGTGTACATCACGCCAATTGTGACGTATTGTCCTAATGTAAGTCAATTTGTTTTGGGTCAGCTTGTCGACCAAGGAGCAACTGCTAAAGTAATTGTCCCCTGTTACATTGTCTCCTGATCCATATATTGGCTTACACAACTCAGTTTCCACCGCTTTGGAGTAGTTTGACGCTTGATTTAGTGCCTCTGGATGTAGTGTGTTTGCTCCAAGATACGTCAGACCATTATATACATAATATAACCGTTGAGCATCTATGAGTCAGAATATTTTCATACCAAATTTACCGGGCTTTGATGGGATGTACTGTTGGAAACAGACGCACCCATGGTAATCAACCAATTGATACGCATGCTTTCTCTGATGGACTCAAATACATTTTAATTCGTGAACAGAACAACTCAAATGCCGCGCGCACTGGCAATACTGTGTTATGCTTTGATCTTGGCTTTACGTGGTGCTCGTCTAGAGGTCATGTTCAAAGTAAATCTGTCATAAAACAAAATCTGCGATAAATATACGCTAAATATTCCATATGGGAAAATCCAAAGACTAACATTATTTAGAATAGTTAGAAAAATTTCCAATTGGAAAATCCAAATGATATAATATATATTAATATTAATGTTATATTATTATATGTTAATATTTGCTAAGTGATTTACTTATAATGTATGCAATTGTTGTATTCATAACCCCAGGTTCCCGTTTAACATAAAATAAGTAATTATAATAATATTGACAAGTCTATGAAACTACGCTTTTGCACAATAATATGCATGTCAATATAGGAAAAAAAAGCCTGATAGGTCATCAAACATAAGTTATAGTATAATGAAAGTTGAAGAGGTGGGTCAGCAAACCCAGTGCCCGGACAACCGTTACTCACTGGAATACCTAATGTTAAGTTTTTCTTGCATAAATCACTTGAGTTTTGTACTATGACATTCTGGTAAGGAAAGAATATTATTTGCTCCGTTAGATGCAGATTTTGAGATACTGTATCGTACCTACATATATTGTCATAAGTATAACTATAGGTCTACAGCAACATAATTAATATATAAATTGATAGTTAGTTATTGCTAAAACAATAACTAACGAAACATATATTCAGAAAAGTGCTTCATCCAGTTTCCGACTATATTTTAATTTTTATATGACGGAAAAGTTAAAATTTTGAATAACAGCTTCAAAAAAAAATTTGTATTTTTCAAAATTCAAAAATGGATAAAAAAAATATATTTGTGCAATATATGATAATATCTGGTTTGCAGAATTTTGAAAATTGAATTTTTTTAAAAATTTAATATTTTACAATAGTATTAAAAAAGAAAAATTCACAATAAAAGAAATCTATCAAAAATATTTATCGGCCGGGAGATCTGGACAATGCTTTTTTGTCCTTATTAGGACTAATCAGCAGAACATACCATACTATCAAACTAAATATGCTTGAATTCAGTGCTGTTCAGATCTCCATGCCGTTGAATATGCTTCAGTAGTACATTTGAAAGGTTCTTTTTTAATACTCTAGGTACGATAGTATATATTTCTTCTTAATTAAACAATAGCTTTTCGAGAAAATATATGTTATAGATATTTACTATGTTCATACAGATATTGGAAAATTAATTATATGATTTGGGTGTCCAATTTTAGAATTCAAAAGTCCCAATACAATACAATCCCTAGTAACTATAGATCAAATCATGTGACAATGTGTCCAGAAACCAAACTGTCTAAAACTTTGCTTGATATCACTACATACATTTCTGGCATATTCAATATATTTTTATGTATTCCAAATGCGTTACATGTAACTATATAGGACGCATATAAGAAACAATACAAAAGATTGATAACATTTTCAACGAAATAACCGTTTGTAATAATATTTACCTTCTAGTTATATGACATGTTACAAATACTTCATTTCTGTTTTAATTGTATATGTAAAATAGAAAATGAGTGACATCATTTTGGATCGGACTTCAAGCTTATCTAGAAAATTAGTCGTGTTATGACGTGATCCGGCATTTTGATTAAATAAAAAACGAAATTTAAAACATAGTCCAGTCCATATTATAATTTATTGTTATACTTAAAATGCGCAATATATATGGTTCTAATTATAAAGTATCAGAGTTCAATTTGGTTTAATCGAATTATAATGTGACTAATATATATGTTGACGTTTTTGAAATTGTTTGCGTTTTCCAAATGGTCGATAGAACCTATCATTCATTATAATAAATATATACTAGGAACAATTCTCCATTTTGGTATAATTGTAACAATTCAATTAAGATATAAATTATTGTTGTAATTTCACAAATAAAGAAATTTGACTCAAAATGTCACAATTCAGTCATGGATATCTAGGTAGAAAACAAACAAAAAATGTAAGAAAAAGATTGTATTTTATAAACCAATAATGAAAGACATATACATAAATAAAAGTAACAAAATATACATTATATACACGAGTGTTAAATATGATTCAAACATTAAGGTTGTGTTAATTTTTTTCTCTCCAGAAATACATATTTTATGCAACATTTTAAAGTTTTAAATAATAATGAAATAAACAATAGAACCAGATGCGTATAGTAAGGTATTTAATAAATTTATCTGTACAATGAACTGAAACATTTTTAACTCAAATCCGTCACCAATTTACAGGAAATAAATACAATCATACAAGAAACAGATCATATTATTGCAGAAGTTCAAATGAATAGTAAAGATAAATCCATCATATTTAATTCAATAATAAATATGCAGAACAGTACTGGTACTTTACGAGAGAACAATTATATTCCAAATAGACATAATATTTAATAACTAAAAGTATAAATGCACTCTTCAAAAATGACTTATTATGTTAAATAAAAAAACTATTTATAAATTATTCACAAAATCGCTTCAGTACGTACGGTGAAATAGTGAATCACTAACGAGAGATAAATAACCATATTTAGACGAATGTCAATTATATGTTATTCAAAACAAAGGAAAACAATTTGAGTTAGAGATATTTAAATAGCTTCACGTGTCAGACAAATCAGAACATATTTTATGAATTATGGAAGAACTGTGTTGTTTAATTAAACACTTTAAAGTTAACTAAAACAATATGAATAAAGTTGACGATAACATGAAAAGAAAATGACATTAATATTTACCAGATATCTGAAATTGTCGAATAAGTACGTCCTTGATATTGATCATTTGCGACATTTCATGCAAGTTTATTAACAAATGATCCCTAAGTTGCAATATGCTCGCAATAGAAAATATGTGAATGTTCAAATTCACTCAATATTCTTCTAAAGTTTTGAAATGTAATATATGTAGATATACACAGAATAATATACAACACAGCGTAACACCAATTTCCATTTGATCTCCTGGATAATAAAGTTTGTAATAAAGGAATGTGTTCCAATTATAAAATGAAAAATTAGATCGATAATATTTTAATGATGCATCAATAGTAATATTTCTGAAAATGATTGGAATTCGTATTTTCTTATTAAAAATCTACCACATTCCTATGCTATCACTATTTTAAAACTAATTACTAATTTTCTAATGGTTTGTAACAATATAATGTTAATATAACTTTAATCAATTGCAATGCGGACAATAAATTGATCAAATTAATTAAATAAAGAACATCATTTTAAAAAATTAACCAAGCATGAATTAAATAAAAATATTGGTTTACTTTGTTTTTCAAGGTTACTAGTTTGACAAAAATATATAAATTTAATAAATAAATTCCAAACTATTTATTTTTTACTGACTATATAATGGACCCATGATTTTTGTGGAATATTTAATTATATGTTAATGTATTATACTATTACTTGATTTGATTATTTAATCTTTCCGGATTTTGTTTCCGAAAAGAACGTAAACTCTGACAGAACAAGTCCCACACAACAGCAGCCACCTAGGATAGACCTGACTGACAGGAGCTCACATAAACTCCTAAACTTTCAGACCATGTACTGGTGCTCCTGCCAGAGAAGCACAACTCGCTCCTTCCAGCGCTGCCCCCAGGTTGACCTCAACATCAACGTGACCAGCGATGTCATCACTGCAATCCAGGATACAACGAGCCAATAGTCGGGCTTGGCCATGAGGGCTGTGGGCACAGGGCCTTCGTGGTCCGCTGAAGTAATGTTGATGGTGTGTAGGGCTGGCAGGAGGCCTGAGCGTGGATTAGAAGTTGTTAAAATATACTGGAAGCAATACTAATAAAACAGTTCATGTATAGGATAAATCATGAGCTTGAATCATTCTAAAAAATGATTTGAAACTGCCAGGCCAAGTAAGATTGTATTGATTTTTCAGATTCAAACGAATTAAAACTAAATTTAATTTTAGATGATTTAAAATTTTACATGACATACAGTAATGACGTTAACTAATTAATAAATTAATATTTAAGTAATAATAAACTAAATAAAATACTAATATATATATCAAGAGATTAAAGTAGTTAAACAAAATATTTTATAAGATGATCATAATATTATATAAAATATGTTCGTCAATGATGTTGAGAAATACATTTAAACAACTAATATAAACGAAAAAACAACACCAATAAAGCGAATTAAACCAACATCAAATCCCACATTACTCGCACACAATGGAAACATGCTATGTTACATTCAAGAGAACAGAGGGGAAAAAACGGGGGTATTCCATGTTTTACCCATAGGTATATATAGATCACAGATATACTATAACTACTGTACCACATTGAAAGTACAAAAGGAATCGAAGCTGACTTTGATATTTTAAAGAGAACGCCTACAGACAATGATAATGACATGGCTATTGTTCAAGTATTAGAGAATATTTATTCCGAATATGTGTCGTGATTAATCAATTACCAAAAAAAATTTTTTACAATAGTGAGTAAAACATTTAATAATAAATAAATGAAATCACAGATATTAATATTAGAAGAAAATGATTTAAAGACAATTTACTACAAAAATAATAAATGTTTGACCTTGCGTCGTACTCTTTAAAAAAAGAGTTTTTAAATGTTTTTTGAGAAAGAAAAACCTTTTGGGTAAAATAATTTTCTAAAAAAAAACATTTTAAAGGTTTTTTTTAGAAACAAAAAAAATCTTTCTCGAATATTTTTTAAATAAAAATCGTTTATGGGTTTCTATAAACAACATTTCTAAAGATAACTTTACAATTTATTAATCTCTCTAACGATTTTTGTGTTTATATATTAAATATATAAAAATCAGGAAAACATAAAACGTCTGATGTGCTATATTCGAAAATTTATTAATGTCCATAATGACACATATAATAAACTGAAGATAAATGAGAAACAAATTTACTGAAAAGTAAACCGTTATATTTCTATTTACAAATATATCTGGTTTTCAGTGAGTTCCTACAAAAACAATTAAAGCGCTCTCTATTTATTTTGGAATCCACTGTAATGTTTAACACGGTGGTCTTTTAAAATTTATATCCAATTTTCGATCATTACAAAAGCTATATATTTAGACGTTGCATATTTTGGACATACTTTCAGCAAAAATGATAAAACTTAGAGTTTGTTGTAATATATATTTCATATGTTATATTGTCAGAGAGCCATGAATATCAACACCATATTTTTTATCAAATGAAAAAATAATCATTTAAAAATCGTTGACTGATGTCTAAAAATGATTTATCGTTTTGAATTAATGAAATATCTAGATGTCGAGGCACCTTACCATGTGGAATATATATTAAATGTGTGAAAAGAGCACCTGATATAAAACACATATTTATTATTATTATTATTAAATACGTACTTGTACATTTACAGTTTTATAACAAATTAAACAGAGCAACATGCTACACATAGTTATTATAAGGATCAAATCATGTATGTTATTACATATATATTGCTATTAATGATAACAACAAAATAATATTATATAGTTACAATAGCTATAATATAACAATAGCTTCAATGAAGACATCAATATACTTTTTGTAATGAATATTTGAAGTTTAATTTATGGATTTTAGACGTTATAATAATTAAAAAAGACCTTATATATTTTCGAAGAAGAGTTATTATGTTATAATTATTCAGTTATTTCAACTATTATCAAGAAAACTAATTGAGATCCAATAATATATAAACCACTCTAGTACTACTTGGAGAAATTTAATTATACACTATGAAGAGAATGTCATTATACTGAAATATATAATATACATCACTAAGAACTGGATTACAAATTTATATTAGAGTTTTATTAATTATTATCAGCGATATAAATTAATTTTAATAAATAGGTGATAAAACAAAGGACTTTATAAAAAAATCACAACAATAAAATTAAAAATGTACAATAATTCTCAAATAAAAAATCCTGATGTATGTTTTTGCTTTTCTGCAAACGTATTTTGTAGTTTTTAAAAAAAGATTGATTTAAAACAAATTTGTAAGTGTTTCTAGTTTTAGTATTTCGTTTAACAATTAATTTATGTTTAAGTTTATTAACTGAAAAATAATTTATGTTGTACTTTTTTATTGCGGTTCAATTGTAAAGACAGAGAGACAAATTTGTGTCAATGTTTATTTCATTGCATTTTAATTATCAAGACGTTTTGAATTTAACTTTAATTCAATAGAAACACTTCGGAAATAAGCAACACTTTTGATTATCTTAAATATTCAAATATAATTTTACTTTGATATTGATTTACTATGGGGTTAGAAAGTTAAGTATAGGATACTGAATGATATATTATGACGCATAGTACATAAAGCTAACATTTTACAGATTTTTACGACTGTATACATAAAATTAAAAGGGCACAAAAAGATGCAAAGAAACAAAAAGATGACATTTTATTCCAATCAATCATCGGTTTCAAATATTATTTGATTTATATTAAAATGATTTTGAATGGTTACTTAATACTACTGTTTAAATTGTCGTAGCCTTAATATAACCTATTTAAAAATATATATTAGCATATATATATAATATCAAACATGTAATGAAAATAGTAAACTTATATTGAATATGTAGAATATGATATAGAATTAACTATTTAAACAATTTTATAATACTGTGAATTCTTTGGTGTAAGATATTTATTTATCATATTGAGTTTTTTTAAATATTATAGTTCTTTAACAAAATGTTTAACTATATTTATTTCACATTATATTTTTTATTTAAAAATAACTAAATTCATCAATTTCAGTCAATGCAATCGTCAATTATTGTGTGAGGCATCTGCAGACAATAATTTGACATTTCTTCGCGCTTGAACAAATATATTGTACAGATTGTATTAGACAAAAGCATATATATTGTATTAGACAGAAGCAAGCATCAATGGAAATAATCATGGCAAAACTATTCCAAAAATGTTTAAGGCACATTTAATATAATATGTACGTAGATAATGGAGTAATTGAGTGTAGTAATTGTATAAAGTATATAAGTTATGTACATTATTCATACAATGCTTATAATATATAATTATAGACAGATAGCTTAATATATTGATTACTGGGTTAAAAAAAGTTAAATAGAATCATTTTGTTTCTGTTCACTATATTCTTGTAAACTGCATGATTATGAAATGCGTCTTATATATTACGGCTGTATTAAGTGTATTATTTAAAAAATATTCAACATGTTGGTTATAATAATTAATTGTACTCCGTTTTCAATTTTATTAAAATTAGGTGTTCGAGATTTTATATTTGAAACTATTTGACAATATGCAACAATTACGTTTTTAGAAGAAACTTTTTTGGACATTTTCAATTGAAATAAATTGCTTCAAATTAAGTGAAGATATTTAAAAACAAAAACTTTTTTTAGCTTTCAAACCCTTCTGAAAAACCTTTTCATAATGTTTTTTTAAAATTTTTTATGAAAGGAAAACATTTGAATGGTTTGTTGTAAAAAAACTATTTAAAGGTTTGTACCCTGAAGGTATTTTAAACAAACTTTTAAGGGTTTATCGAGGACAAGTCTGACGAACCCTTTTGACCCTAGTAAAAAAATTCTAATGGAATAGTCATACAATATATAACAATTAAAACCATTATAATTTATAGACAACTATATGACAAATAGTGTATCTCTATTAGTGAAATTATTAGAGGATAAACATTACAATATTAGTTAAATATTTTAATTATTAATAAAAACAAGGTTTTTTTGAATTACATATGTTAACAAACAAAATACGAACAAAGTACAACAAGCAAGAATGATTAACAGAACAACCAAACTTACCGGTAGTCATAGAAACGAAGCTAACCAATGCGTCAAGATCACCGTCTGTTCCATTAAATTCACGGTGGATTTTTCTGTTGATATATATCTTAATTTTTGGGATGTAAAACATGTGAAGGTTCCATTTCAACCTGTCAAAAAGAACAATGGAAAAACACATGTAAAATACAATTAAACCAAGCTATAATCATAGCTCAGATGAATTAAAAAATAACTAACACTAGTTCACAAGTCTTCCATGACTGAAAGTTACAATTATCAACGAAATAAAATAAACATTAAAGATATTGTGTCATCAATGTCACACATTTGCGATTAATTTCAAATTCTAACTTTAATTACATGAAATGATTTTTTAACCGAAAAATTATTTTAATGAAATAGGTAATCAAATCAATGAATATAAATATTTGAGAAAGTCAACTTAACATATGCTTAATCAAAAATATAAATAAATAAAACATACATACATAAAATATATATAATTATTATACACATACTTTTTAAGAAATTAAATATCCAAATATGTTTTCGGACGTTGTGAATTTTTTCAGTTTTAAATAAATACTATTAAATTATTTTGACTTAGTGTAATATTTTGAACAAATGCATTAATTAATAATGTTTGTTCATATATTACATTTTAAACGAGTACTATATATCAGTAGGATAATATCCTTTTGGTAATAATCACGTAAGGTTCAGTCATTGAAAGCAGGCTATTCATTATGTAATTTTTATCCTCATCTAACAATTGAAGTTTTTATATGTTCTACTAAATATGTAGTTCCACTCACGCCCAGTAGTCATCTACATTGATAGCCAGGAACTTGATCTGCGGAAAGACACGAGCTAGCGCATTGAAGGCCGGCGCAGCCCGCATACTGTAGTGGCACCACTGTGCATAGATGAAGACCACCGTACACAACACCTTCCTAGCCGGACCAGTCACACTACCATCAGGCGGCGATTTATGCTGCTTCAGCCTTCCCACCATAGACGACCCCAGGCCCGGCTGGAAGAGATGCGCCTCGAACTGGGCCCCGTTGACCAGTAAGGCACTGCCACGTGTCACATTCCACCAGTTCACCGGCCAAACACAGCACACAAGTCGGTGACGTTCCAATCGTGTTGTGGGCAGCAAGAGGGTGGTGGCATTGCTGTCATTGGCCATTGAAGAGTGGCCGAGAGGGAAGGGATAGACTATCGAAAAGTTCCACAGAGAGGGATACGTCCAGAGGGTGTTCGCTGAAGCTGGGGTATGATGAAACTGAGGTGAGGATTCGTTCTGACTAGAATTGGAGAAGACTGCATTACTGAGGGACTCTTTGAAGATGCAAAAGAATATTAGGGAACCTGTCAAAAGCAGTTTGAATAACACCATCTGAAAATAAAAGGCAGACAAATCATAATGTAATGGTTATTGAAGTGAACATAATTCATATATGAATTAATTATTAAAATATGAAAAATTTCGTTAGATTTATAAAAAAAATATATATTAAAAACTAAAATTTATCTAAAAATGTGGACCAAAAATAATACTGTTTAAGGTACCCAAGAACATATCTCATTTAAACATACATATTAATTGGAAATGAAATATTCCTTTTTGTCGTCGCACTAATATATTTTAAATTCAAAATTTGAAATATGTATTTACATTAACCCTTTCTTAACGGGCGTATCATATGTTGTTACGCACATTTCATTACCTCTAAGTACGGGCGTAACAGCATATAATACGCAAATATTTACCTTATTATACAAGCTAGAGATTATACAAGTTATTATACAAGCTAGGGTTTTCGTTAATATATCAGTATGGAAAAGTAATGTTCACATATTAAGCTCTTGAAACCAATTAAATTAATTTTTGAATCATCATATGTTATATAATAGTGTTGCCCTGGTTCTCCTTGATTTAACAGCAGCCTTCGACACTATCAACCACTGCCAGCTAATAGCTACTCTCACCGATTGGTTTGGAATCACTGGAGATGCTTCACCATGGATCAGTGACTATCTGTCAGGTCGTACATTCTCTGTGCACGCGTCTACACACTCTAAGATTTATCCTCTCTCTTATGGGGTGCCCCAAGGCAGTGTACTCGGCCCCATACTGTTCTCTGCATACACTTCCCCATTATCCAAAATCATCAAATCGTTCAATCTTGAATACCACCTATACGCCAATGACACCCAACTTTGGCTCCAACTTGAAGAAACACCGAACAATCTCGTAAATATTGAAAGTTGTCTAGAATCAATA
>JAUZND010009720.1:0-29621 GCA_034780555.1 Coelogynopora nodosa
TCCCCATATTCTTGTTCTATAATACATTTGCATAAGTTCCCCATATTCTTGTTCTAGAATACATTTGCATAAGTTCCTCATATTCTTGTTCTATAATACATTTGCATAAGTTCCCCATATTCTTGTTCTATAATACATTTGCATAAGTTCCCCATATTCTTGTTCTAGAATACATTTGCATAAGTTCCCCATATTCTTGTTCTATAATACATTTGCATAAGTTACCCATATTCTTGTTCTATAATACATTTGCATAAGTTCCCCATATTCTTGTTCTAGAATACATTTACATAAGTTCCTCATATTCTTGTTCTATAATACATTTGCAAAAGTTCCCCATATTCCTGTTCTATAATACATTTGCAGAAGTTCCCCATATTCCTGTTCTATAATACATTTGCATAAGTTCCCCATATTCTTGTTCTATAATACATTTAGATAGGTTCCCCATATTCTTGTTCTATAATACATTTAGATAGGTTCCCCATATTCTTGTTCTATGATACATTTGCATAAGTTTTCTTTAACATTAACAGATATATTTAATTTATAAAACATCATTACTGTACCAAGACCGTATTCAACCCAATTCCACAAATGGATGAGCTGAGTATATATAGTCCGTAAATGACGCGTGTTCCACAATTGTATGAGATTAAAAGGCCATTGTTTCGGCTCTCGCAGGATGCACACTGTAAATCAACTTGGATGCCGGCTTCACAAGGGATGTCCTGATAATGCAATTATCCTCCCATATAGAGGGGTCGTTAATAAGCCCCACGGTAACCAGCGCGTACATTCAACCTTCACTGCATACCTTTTCTTTGTAGAAGGTGTCATTTTCAAGATCTATTTTTATTAGAAACATAATCTAATGCAGAGAATCTCATGTCTCTAAACACGAATGGCGTATAGCGGGCGTTACAAATGGTGATAAATTTTAAATTAGTTGGGTGTGATTTCAAAGTTTTTACTATGGTTCAAATGCGTCGAGACATAATATGGCTTGCCTTGGCTAGTCGATTCTTATCATGATTTTAATCTCGGGATATCGATGACTTTATCCTTTCCTTTATTTACGTATTATACAATCCTTAATAATAGAATTTATCCTAAATGACGAATATTATAGTTCTTCAGTATTTTAGTTTTGATTATATCTCTCCAGAAAATGTACCTGTTTGTGGGATTGTACATTTAATATTGTAATCAATTTTTTTCAAGTAGGTTAAGTTAATTTATTATTTTAAGTTTTCTATAGATATTAAATAATTAATTTCGTTCTTTAGTCAATAGTTTATTATGTGTAGCATTAATCCCGTTCATATTTCCTGATTTTTATGTCACATAAAGGTGGTTTTAAATGCAATGTGTGGTTTATACCATATATTATTCAGTTTTCTAGTCAGAGTTTTAGTGAAACATATAATTTGCTTTAGTTTTTAAGCTATTAAAAAAATAATTATGCCAATTTTGATCTACTACCCTTTTGTTCAAATAATTTGTTGTTCATTTTGCGATATTTACCGTTCACATTTTCTTTTCTTTCTTTTGTGCAGCTTGAATTCACCCACACATAACAGAAATACATTTTGCGAGAAATGGGTCGATGCATGTAAGTATAGGTTTTAAGATGTTTGTAAATTGTGTGTATATGTAAGTATGGTTCCAACTTTATGGTTCCAGTATACGAGAAAGAAAATAAACATTTGTTTTTTTCATAATTTATTCTATCTTAATATTTGTCATCTTCTGTTCGGTTAATAAAACCTGTTAAAAAATACACTTCTTTTAAACTGTGTATTGACCGTTCTTCAAATCTAAAGGTATAATAAGATACGCCTTTTAGTGTTGTACTTATAACTCCATTGAAATTGCACGTTTTTTTCGACTGTTTGAACTTGTCTCTGCAAATTCTTGTAATAATTTTGTTTTGATTTTAGAGGGCGTTGTGCATTGTGATATTAAATGAACGAAACTTCTAAGAATAGAGATTACTTCGAATGAGTTAAACATAATTTTCATCAGTATGTCATTTCATTAACGGTAACCACAGCGTAAGAACATTCTTTGATCCATTTCCCGTCAAAAGTGCAGTTTCTAAGTTTAGAATATTTTGATCCAGATATTATTTTTTGTTATATATGACAATTAAACGTTTTAAAAAAATGAATTAATAAACGTTTATTTTTTAAAAACTTTTCATTAGTGTTATTTCTTAAGCAAAGTTAACATCAATAAGCCCAATGAAATATTCATGTCCTTCTTCTACAACCAACGAGAACAGATGTCATTTTGCAAACAACCTGCAGACTAAGTGGTCACTTAAAGAACATTTCGCTCGATTTGAGATTACAAAATAATAAAGCATTCTTTGTAATGTTTATAGAAATACTTCACATCAAATGTAGCCTACTGCTCAACAAACATAAGATATGATTATTATTAAATAACCATAAACAGTCAACAACTGAAGTCCTCCCTTCATTCGAGGTATTATACAGTTATTGTCCATTGGCCTTTGTCAATGCGAATTTTAGCTGATCGCCTTCTATTAAGACATCCTGAGATGTCAAGTGGAACTGAGAGGTCAAATGTCAGTTGTTACTCGCCTTAATTGGGAAGTGTGCATAGTAGTTCCTCCGGCCAGATCATATTATTATTATTCATAGGATAGATATCGTTATTCCTTGTATAGTAGTTCCTCCGGCCAGATCATATTATTATTATTCATAGGATAGATATCGTTATTCTTTGTATAACTGCCAACCTTCGATATTATTGTTATCTTTCGATATAAGATCGGTTCCCGGCTTTCGCCAATTTGCCTTTGCGGTCCCAATTGAATATATATATATATATACTCGTAATGAACCCCAACAATGGATGAAATAATGAGAATATGTCAATTAATTATTAGAATACATATATTCTGAATATCAAATTACTTACGTGAGGAATATGACTCTAAACTGGTTATTATCCTTCTACCTAAACTTTTATTCATTAATAAAAGTTATTTTAAATTATCCTTTGAAAATTCTCAATTCGTATCTCCACTATATAATTTGAATAATACGTGTAAGATATTTGCTGATGAAAATTAAACAAAACAGAAATGCAGACAGTCTTCAATGTTTAGTTTCAATATGCCATTTGTAAAATACATGGCTATAGTTCTACAATTGATTTGATTAATTTGATGCTACATTATATATATATATATTGAGAAGGTCCTATGTATAGTATTTAGCATATATGGAGTATGGACTCATTTAATAATGCTGTACTAAGTTCTAAATAGATAGATAATATACTGAGATTCAGTGTCAAATGGAACGCCTGAGAGCTAGTTCCCTGATGAAGTTACGTTGGACGGGAGCTTGAGCGTCAGCTAAGAGTCGGCCAGTTGGCCAGGGTATCGTTGCGTTTTTGACTGGACCTGTCGCCTAGGGTTTTGCAGTGCAGGCATGAACTGACCTCTTGAACTGGTTCTTGGCAGTAGGTTTCGGCAGGAATAATGTGACCCGCTAGGCGGAGTCTTCTGTTGCGTAGAGTTTTGCTCAGTGGTGGAAGTCGAGAGCGTTGATATAGTGCTGCGCTACTTATCGTTGTTAGATACTGGATTCCGAAGGAAGCTGGAGTAGGCTGGAGTTATTTCATAATCTGATTCTCAATTAACTTAGTTGTCGTCAGAAGAAGTATCAAATATCAAATATAATATATATATATTTGGATATTAAATAATGCCACTAAATAGTCAAAAAAATAATTACAAATAAAGAATAACATTAAAACTACCTATTTAAATTTGATATTTATTCATGAGGAATTAGTCTTCAAATGAACATCCTACAAATTGTGCAGATTAAAACGAAATTAATCACTAACATTAAATAATGATCTTCTTGGAAACTATTTAATTATTTACCGTTCTTGTTTTCATTATCTATACATTATTTATTTGATCATGTTTGGAAAGAGATTTCTTGGTGCGTTTATGCAGTTGTTTTAGTTATATGGTACAATATTAATCCAATATATATATATATATATCAATAAAGATTTCAACCTAGTCTTATCTATATGTGAAGCGATTCGATTGAATGTACATACAATATATATATATAATTTGACCATTCTTAATCTACTACTTAATCTGCTTGACTACTCAGCCATTTCGGAATCAATACAGTTAATGGATTGTTGTCTTATGATGGATTATTTATCATACTCTACTTATTACAAGTTCAGCTTTGTGACCTTTCTGTAAACGTAACTGGATATATATTGTAATGTATACACTGTATACACTCCCATCGTAAGATAGAGATTAAAATAATGGTCGTTCTAATGCATTACATTTTGTAATTGCTAGATTATCAACATAATCTATTTTCTGAACATAGGTTGAAGTTTCATTACATATATAATACCTGTACGCTAATGAGCAAATTTTCTGGGTGTAACAGTTCGTCTTAAGTTACACATATTTACTACTTGTTTTTTAATTGAATGGTTTCATATAAATGCGTTTGTTAATTAACTATGCATTAGATGATTTTGAAATTATTATTAATAGTAAATATTTATTTCAAAACGGTTATAAGGGGCTCATATTTAAATGAATAATTTATTAAGCCTTAAAAAGACTATTTTCATTCGCACCATAGCTTCCCATTCCTGGCGCTTGTTATACAAATCTACGCTTATTATTATTTTATTAAACCAAGATATACCCACTACGTGAAACATTGAAGACGTTGTTGGAATTTGTAGGTTATTTTGTATTTAAGATACACTGATGTATTTATAGCATAGCAAAATTATAGCAATCAATTATTTCTGCACAGAGTGTGCGTAAAGTTTCACATTTTTGATATGTCTGCATATTGCATAATATGCAAATATACAATCTAAATAGAGAGTATTCTACGTTTGTTGTGAATGCTACAAAACAGATTCATTGATAAGAAGCGGTTCAAACCAAAGTTGTACTATAATAAGACTATAGAGTGGAAACAGTCTATCTCCTGCTAAAAATGAATGGACTTTTCTTCTCGTTGTTAGCTGAAGCAAATTAGAAAATGGCAATAAATATTTACTTGTAAGCTACTATTGAAAATTATTTCCATAAAAGTTAAAAAATATTCCATTTCTTCATAATTTTTCTAACAAATAACTATAACAGTCTACGTCCATTATTTTTTATACATTTTAAATAACTTCTGATCATTTAAAATACGCTACAATATAAAAATATATATATTCTACAATATATTTGACTAATGTAATCTACTACTTACTATATATTACTTATAAAAATTAACTATTTTTATGCCATTAAAAACAATTACATTTCACAAAAGTGGCATTTTTCCTTTTATGTGACAAAAACAATAATATAGATAAACAATTATATATCTATGGTTCAAACAAAGTTGAAGTGGATGATTGAAGAATCGTCCACTGCTTCGATCATCCACTTCATTACGGTCCATTACGACTCAGTCATTCGCCACATAGCCACGCGCACAGCATTATATAGGACATTACACACTTTCACTTGTATAGATATACACATAGGCTACCTTCGCCCCACTTGAGTGAAGCATAGTCTTCTCATTTTTTAAACTTTATTCAACAGAAAACTTTGAGGGAAGATAAGGCGCAGAGTAGATAGATAATAGCGCATGTATACTGTATCATAAATAGCCTATATATTAGGTATATATTTACAATAATATAATGAATATTTTTGATAAAATAGTACGATTTTTTCATGCACAAATTTTTAAAAAGCACAAAAAGGTGTGTAAATGAATTGATCCTTTTATCGATTGTAAAATATCAAAACTTTATGTCAGATAGCAAGTAAAACTAATTTAATAAAAAAAAATTAATTATCATATCGCAATACATTAGTATGGGTAAAAATTTAATAGACGAAGAAATACGACATGTTCATATAAGACATGATAAAATAACAAAGACGGCCCTGTAATCAACTAAAAATGATAATTATAATCATACACACCATCTGTAAGGAGTACAATCGAGGGTGAAGGGAGAATCGAAGGAAGGAAAAAAGAGTTAAATACAGTCAAGTCAAGTTTAAGTTAAGAATTTACGAAAATAAAAAAGTTTTAAGAAGTTTCCGGAACTTAGGAAGGCTAACCTCGTTGCGACAATGTTCAAGGAAACATGTCCACAAGCGAGGAGCAGCAATCGTGAAAGAGGTTTAATTACATTTAATGATAGTCAAATCGAATTCAATATTGTACAAAATGAAGCTTGCATGATACACGACACACAGGCATACCTCGTGCCTGTGGAAATACATGCTATGCCAGAACTGAGTGAGTACAATTCAATAGAAAACTATAAGGAATGAACAATGCAGGTAGTAAATGGTAAATGTATCACAAAAGAACAGCAGATACTGATATAGTTCAGTTCAAATGTCCAACGTAGGACCCTTAGCCGTGTGTTTAGATTAATTTATGCAGGTGCAATCGATTGATACATTATATATATTATATAATTTACCTTAGTTTGTATAATGTATTTTCTAAATTAAGATTTACAAGAAAATTTACATTTTACAAATAATGCAGTTCTAAGAGTTTGGTCATCATTTTTCATCCGCGTTTATTCTGGAAAATACAAGGCACTAGAAGGCTAAATATAGCAGTGATCGTCGTTTTTTAAAGCAAAAAAAAAGGTTATAAGACGAGACGTCTTAGGTTTGTTTAAACATGTA
Source organism: Coelogynopora nodosa (assembly GCA_034780555.1). NCBI lineage: Eukaryota > Metazoa > Platyhelminthes > Proseriata > Coelogynoporidae > Coelogynopora > Coelogynopora nodosa. The sequence continues at coordinate 6,764 of JAUZND010009720.1, forward strand.
ATCTTATCTCCTAGGAAGGTAACAATGTATTCTACTCTGTAGTATTATCCTTTATAAATACCGCCGAAAGTTAAATAACTTTCTAACAAATTGTCAATTAGATTTAGTTGTTCGTTATTTCATAGTCGTCTTTTTGTTTCATTTATTACATATTATAATTTACAACGTTTTGTTTATGTCAGACAACAAAACACAATTTTTTCCTATTTGGGGGTACTTTTTAGTTCGACAAAATGTAATATATTAACAAGATATACTCTTCAGAGCAACTACTATACACATAGACTGCGAGTAGAATAATAATTTATTTAAAAATGTATGTTACTATGTTTTATTTTTTGCATTTATTTTGCATTTGACTTTTTACATTTTGACTTTGTGCATTTACACAAGGAATGGATTTAGGATTAATTAGGAAAATGTCTTAGTCAAAAATCCGCGCCGTCATTTTCAACAAAATATGTGTGCATTTTGCGCTTCAAAACATTCTTAGTTTAAGTCGTTGATAAGCTATCTTTGCAATTTTTTAACCGACTTTGATAGATTCGTTAATTTTGTTTACTATTATATTTATGATTGCTTGTTGTCAATTTATTATGTTTAGTGTTTTCCTAATTTACTATAATAAATAATCTATTTTTATATAATTTTACCGGTCGAAAACCTTGCAGGATTGCACAAACTTCCATTTTCCGTTATGAGTATGGTTGTAGATTTGTACTTATTTAATCTGGATTAGCATATACATCTATTATCTACAATTTATCTATTTTGTGTTATACTAATAATCTTCTTTGTTTGATAATTTGGTTGTAAAATATCCTTTTATAACATATTTTTCAATAAGGTAATTCTTTGCACAGTTGTTAAACATAACTTCTATTATAATATATATTATTTTCGGTATTGTTTTGAGATCATAGATTTGATCTATCAGTGCGTCACTTGATATTAACATATTATTGTTTATTTGATTGATCAAGCAATCTCCTGGAAGGAGAGCAAGAAGAGATATCGAGTTGTTCCAGTGGTCGATGGTAAATATGATCTCCCTATCTTGTCTGTATGTTGTTCCAGTGGTCGATGGTAAATATGATCTCCCTATCTTGTCTCTATGTTGTTCCAGTGGTCGATGGTAAATATGATCTCCCTATCTTGTCTCTATGTTGTCCCAGTGGTCGATGGTAAATATGATCTCCCTATCTTGTCTCTATGTTGTTCCAGTGGTCGATGGTGAATATGATCTCCCTATCTTGTCTGTATGTTGTTCCAGTGGTCGATGGTAAATATGATCTCCCTATCTTGCCTGTATTTTGATCCCGTGCAAAAAATATTTCTGATCTATGTTATGTATTTACCATTCCACTGATTAATTATCAACTATTATCTGTTTGTTCATTTCAAAATTCAGTTGAATTTTATTTCCAATATATTTATTATAATAATATTAATTATTGATTATGCAAATTAATGAAAATTAAAATATTAATGAATTAAAAATACTTAAATGAATTTTTGACGTTCGATCTTAGTCACATTACAAATGAACAATATACAATTACGACAAAATGTTGAACATTCATTAAAGTGGTGTATTTTTGAGTTGTTATATGTTTGCATTCCCATTCCATATATTGTGGTTGTGTATTCAATATGGTACATACATGTTGTACAGTTCAATTAATATCGCTTTATAAAAACTTATGTTTCATTGAACTTCTGCATGGTGTAGCCTATGTGTCATCAAAGCTATCTCACCACGGAACTGTTTTGCTCTTTTTCCCGTTTTTCATAAATATACTTGATGTTGTTTTTGTATTATTTTAACTGTTAAATGTATATTCCACATTTGTTCATAACTCAGAAGTAAGAATAGGTCAATTCTAATTTAAAACAGATATCATGATAAAATTAGGTTTTTTATCATCATTTTTAAAAGTTAAGAATTTTAATAGTGATTATTTGTTTCTTCTAAAGAATTATGTATTGTATTGAAACTATATGATGTATTAGTTTTATAAATTAAAAACTATAGTTACACTATTATACATACATTGTTTGTGTGAAGTTACTATAGTTACACTATTATAGATACATTGTTTGTGTGAAGTTACTATAGTTACACTATTATAGATACATTGTTTGTGTGAAGTTACTATAGTTACTCTATAGGTTTTGTTTCTATTTTTAAGCACTCTTTTTTTAATTTGTTAGTGATAGAATATAACAATAGACAATGCCTGTATAAGTATAGAAAGTATCCCCGATCAGAAAAACACAGGGAATCGGCTATCTATGTTATGTCCATATCTTTCTATCCTCTACCATGTTGAGTGTGTTTTAAACATCGAGATATTGAATTGATCATGGTCGATTATGTGGAAAATAAAAATATTTAGATACTACTTGAGAGGGGACTTAGATACTACTTGAGAGGGGACTTAGATACTACTTGAGAGGGGACTTAGATACTACTTGAGAGGGGACTTGTGAATGTTGTGAGCAAATACTAAGAACGTTGTCACGTTCAATCAGTAGCCTAGCAAAAAGGAAATCGTCTTTCTACCGATGACCTTGTACTTGTAGTGACACACTTTACTCACCTATGATTGGTTGTTTTGTCCCCTTTGACATTTGCATGGCATTTCATTTTTTATTCACTAGATCCTACAATTACACAAAACAATTATTAATTAGAAGCACTGTTCAAGTAGCGTTTAAAATTTATCTTTCTATCGGATTTGCATGTCCGGCTAAAGATAAAGGTGACTGCTATGATCATGTATTATTGCATCTTCTTTCAGTGAGACAGCCCTCGTCATCAAACCCAATTCTGATTGGCAGCTTGGTGGCGACACTATTGATCACTCTACCAGCGGGTTTCCTGATTGGCTACTTCGTGAGTCAACGCCGGCTCTCCTCACCCCACTCCCTGCCGCATTGGCTCACCTTCTCCCTCGTCAATCCCTTCAAGCAGAAGACGAAGATCAGCAGAGCAGCAGCCGCCGCTGCACCTGCCCCAATAGCCCCTCAGGCCGTCCGCCGAGCCCATCTCACTCCGCAGCAGCAGCACTTCAACAAGATCCTCCACAACAACAATTGTGTCCGCAAGACGAACGATTATGTGGATCCGCACAGTCGTCAGCTAGCCGGCAGCTGTCCCCGTCTGGCACCTCGTCACAATATGCTCAACAACAGCAGCAACAACAGCAGCAACACGAACTGTCTCCCGGTGATTGTCCCTAGTCAGCGGCTGATGAACTCTCCTGGCCTCTGCTCGGTTCCGTCGCCCGCCTCGCTGACGGTGGATTTCAACCTCCATCGGAACAATAACAACCTGTTGGTCAAGGTGGATTGGCAGGAGTCCCCGACAGTGGCGGGGGGGGACCTCTCCAAGAGTGACTGCTGTCTGGGCGGTTCCTGTCAGTCGTATGTGTAGGCGGGGAGCTGGGGAGTGGTTCCTATAGGGAGGCGGATTGATGACCGAGGTGTGAAAGTTGATTGATTGAGTGATTGATTTGATTGATTAATTTCGTTGATTAATCAGCGGTCAGTTTATCCATTTTTGAGACATTAAAATAGATGCAAACATTGGCTTTATGGTGACTTAAATGTTTTCATTTAATTTCGATTACAAATTATATCATTGATTTGATTTCACTTGATCAAAATTGAATGTTTTTTTACGTGAACAAGTGAAATATTGCATACTTATAATAGATTTCTAAATCTTTGGGAAATAATCCATTGAAACAATACATTTGTCTTTTTATAACAATTCATAATCATATAATTTTATTTATTTGTAAAACTCGATAATCAACAAAAAATGTTAAACATTTAAATCACATTTTCAGTTATAATATGAGCTAGAAGTCAGGAGGTTGTCTCAATTTAGTAGACATGTCAGTATAGAATCCGTTTGAAGATGGATGAAGTCAACGAACAGGCTTCATGCTTCGTGATTCAACTTCCTCCTTGTTCCCCGGCCTTCAAATTCCTTTACAAATTGCGATGAATCAAATTTATATGGGGCGATCGATCCTTACTGGTAGTAAATTGGCGCCAGCAAACAATCTGATTTGTTTGATTTAGATTTGTTTGCACAATTGTACAGGAGAATATGCCAAGAATCAACTGGACAGTATTGAATCTCATTAGGCATAATGTCAGGTTTTTCCCTTGTTGTATGCACTTTGTTTTCTGTACTCGTCCTATAGCTACATTTGTTAATCTCTGACACACGCATAATAGTGAAAAGTCAATAATTGTTAAAAATAATATAATTTTTTGGACTACTTTTAGACCATTTAATCGCATAGTACTAATTTTGTCCAATAAGTAGTGCATTATTTTATTTGGCAAAAATATGCTACATTTATTATATATTTATTTTTAATTTCGTAATTTTGATTTATACTTTAATTATCCGCTTGTTTTGTGCCATGGAGTATTATATAATCTTATTTTATTTCTTAGAGGCAATTGAACACTTTCTACTTCATATCAATACTTGCCCCAATATACTAAAATACATGTATATAACTTTATTGCTTCATACTTATTATTTGTTAAATATTCAAGAGTATTTTCCAATTTGTTCGTTTAATAAATATCCATTCTGTATAATAATTGCTGGGAATCTCTCCTTTTGCATTTGATAAGTGATTTGTAAATTATTACACATGTTCTGGTAATTTAATTTCAGTATTATTGTTACTTTTTATACAATAATAAATAAGTTTACTAGCCATAGCGTATATAAACTTATATTGTATATATATATATAAAGACAATTTAGTGAATAACTTGTTTACGAAACATGCTGAATTATGTAAATAGGTGTACATTCAAAATACAGTGATGCCGATGAATTGTGATATATTGACTATATATGTACATCGTTTCTTTTGTTCTGTTTTAATTGGTCCATTTTATTGTTTTCATGTCAGATCCATGATAAAGACTCCACGAAGATATCCAATCAGGAAAGAACATGTAATCGTAAAGACCATTTTTCTTGTAACGATCAACCGGCTAATATTCAATTCAATATTAATATGTGATTCATATGTTTATATAAAAATACACGAATTCATTACATTTAACCAACGCAATTTAAAAGCACTATAATATTGTTTGACTTCTTCTAGAAAGTTGGTATTTATTACGTATTATCTGAATTATAAATAATTATGCTGTATTGTTTAAAATTCTAAATATAATTAGCACAATTGCTGTCTTTACGACAAACATCTGCCGGGTTATTATTCTCAAGTTTTTTTAGCTTAAATACAATAAACGCTTATCGATTTTTATCGATTTTGATGACGTAAATAACAGTAGGCCTAATATATATGCAACCCATAGTGCCCATACTTTGGTCGAATTCTAACAGTTTGGCCCGATTGCCCGAAATCTAGGACCTAGTCCCGAAATTTAAAGTTACAATAAGCCCAACATTTTTTATAGTGTATTTCTAAAATTATTAACTTAGATATCTATTAGTTTTATGTTAACACTAATTTAAATTATTGTATTATTACTTCATAGTTAGTACTTATTATGTCATATTGATTAATTATATAAATGTACTATCATATATTTTGCATACTTTTCTCTAGTATTTATGGTCAGTATAGTGTAAGTCCTGCCCAAAAAGACAGCCTACAAAAGAAAAGAATCTTCAAGAGGAAAGAGAGCGACTTGCAGAGATCGAGAGATCATGCTGTCACCAGGCATAGCATTGGAAAAGAAGAAAAAAGATACCTGATCTAGATAAGCGCCAGAAGGAGAATGAGGAGGAATTGCAGAAAAAGTTGGGTGAGAAGAAGCGTGCCCAGAAATTGATAGATGAGATACAGGCAGCTGCTGCTGCAAAACCTGAAGAAGAAGTAGATAGAGAAATTAAGAAAACAATCTTCAGAAAAAGAAACGAGTTGAATCCTTCATTTGAACTGGTTGATAATGTTCTAAAGAAGATGTGCTGTTGTGCATACTAATTCAAGTGTTCCTTCAAAAAATAAATTTTAACTATTGTTCAATTTAGCATTCATTATTATTTGATCCTATACATATATGTTATAAATACGTGTTTACAATAAGTGGTCAATAATTGTATTTATTCTTTGAATACCATATTCATCCAAACAATATCTAGCTCTCTTATAGTTATGAAGATATTATTATTGAGTATTTACTTGCAACTGTGGTTTGCGTAAACTATAATCAATAACCACGTATTATAAATGTAAAAATAGTCCCGAACATTTATATTAAATCCGAAATATGTCTTTTCGGCCTGCGTATAGGAGCACTGTTGAAACCGTTTTGAATTAATTATGTTAAACTTTTTAAATCATATTTGAATCAATAAATTAAAAAAATAATAATATTGATAATATATAAATAACACATGCATAATAATAATAATAAATTATCCTGATCTCCAACAGTATTGCTTCGTGTGAAATATAATTTGTTATATATTTTTGTTTGGGGATGCGCGTACCACATTTGACCTAAACTGGCAAATGGGAAGGATGATTTCTGTGGACTTTCACGTAGGTATATAAAATCACAAGATAGACTTGAAAAGAATGACAGCTCATTTTATTATACATTGTATGTCAATTGTTAGTTTCTCTTAGTTACTTATTTTATTCCCGACCTTGAAAATATCGTCGCTGGTGTGATTACAACCATTTTCAACCGTTACATTACATTGCATTCCATTACAAGCGTTACATACTTCAGCAGATTTCGATTCAGTGTAGCCATGCAGTTAGGAAAAAGAAATTTGCAAACATGTGTTGACTGTTTTTAAATGTATACGTGAAAGTATTCAAAGGCAAAAATTGTTATTAATAATGTTATGTCCACTATAGTCATATATGATTTAATAAAATGCCAATAGCCGAAATTTAAAAAAATAGTAGCCTATTTTAGTTAATTGAATAATTACAGAAGGCTTCAAAAGAAATGTTATCAAAAAATACGGCAATTATAATTTTGTTTATCAAAATTCGACATCATTTCTCTAATGAAAATTAAAAAGTAGATTTTGATTGGTCTAAAACGAAATGTTTTTCCACATAGGCCTATCAGATTATAACTGGTAGTATTTATAATAATATTGTATACTATTACTATATAACTGTTTGTTACAACGCTACTCTAGTCAGTTAAGCTCAAAGAAAAACATCAGTAATGAAATCACCGTGCTGCATACTTGACCTGGGAATAATCAATAACAAATAATTAACTAAATATTTCAAAGAGAAATGTTTATATTAGCATAAGGCAGCAACATGCTATTATTCAATGTACGCATTTCACCGAAGATATACTTGTTGGCAGTCTTATTATTGCAAATAATTGGTGAGTAAATATAGACGACTTATTTGATAATATATACGGATACTTTCAAAATAGTTCGGTGTATTAAATTTGAATCAATCAAAATTATTTGATAAAAACGATTCTATCGTCGTTAATAGATATTAATCAAAAATTATTAATAAATATAAAAAGTGATAATTAGTTAAGAAACTTTTTTCTATTAAAGTTATCCTATTATTTAATATGTTATAAAAATTACTTTTCATTATATATAATTTATTGGTAGATACTATTCAAATGCATTTATTGATTATATTAACTGAACTAATAAATTGGTTTTATTGGAAAGGTATAGGCCCTATCGTACAAATTTAACAATGTAGGACAATAACATTTAACAACAGGCTACTAGAAATAAGACCCATACATAGAATCATAGTTGATGAAAATATATTCTACTATATTTTATACATACATAAAAAAGTTATCACATATTATTAAAACTGTTAATATAGTATAAACGTCTGTACAACTGTTTACAGACTTGATTAAAATAATCAATGAATACTTCATTTGTATCTGGGTCATAACTCATTTCATCCTGTCAGACTTGATGTTCTGGACCCAGAATGATGGCTTCAAATTCAATAGAGTTATTGTTTCTGCTCACATCTTTTGAATATATGGCTCTTTATATGATCATTGTCAGATCCAATACAATCGTCACACAGATAGGTGGAAGTTCGTGTGTACGTGTCTGCTATGACTTTGCCAAATAAATTAAAATTATCATAAAAGAATCATTTAGATACTGAGATGTGTATATTGTGCACCAATCTGTGATTTCATATAAAGCCTTATTAGGGGTACACGCATTATCCGTTTCACAATTATCCTTCTGTGTAATTTATCCTGAGAATTTACTGAGGATTCTTAGACAAACACGGTTCAGAATTTGAGATTATATTTTATGAACATCAGAGAAACCAGCTGACTTACTTCAGTACAAGCACCAATGGTGTCACATTTCAGAACATGTACCAATGGCGTCACACTTCAGAACACGCACCAATGGTGTCACATTTCAGAACAAGTACAAATGGTCTCACATTTCAGAACAAGCACCAATGGTGTCACACTTCAGAACAAGCACCAATGGTGTCACATTTCAGAACAAGCACCAATGGTGTCACATTTCAGAACAAGCACCAATGGTCTCACATTTCAGAACATGTACCAATGGTGTCACACTTCAGAACAAGTACAAATGGTCTCACATTTCAGAACAAGCACCAATGGTATCACATTTAGGGGAAAATCAGTTTAGAAGAGTAACAACAAGAGAAGCAATAAATTAATTTCGTGAGATTATTTTGTATGACCACGATGAATGAATGTTTGGTATAGAATTACAAACAGGGGCATATTTTATATGAATTGGAAATTAATTTCAAGTGGTTTTTTGTGTGAAGAAAAATCCAAATATCGGTTTCAGCTTTCATTGGTTTCATAGAAGGCTTCATCAATTATGACACATACTATATATGATAATTAAGTGTTCAGCTGTCCCAGATGATATTATTTGAGCGTTTCTATCATTTAAACTTATACTCGTATAATTAAATAACTACAAGAAGGAGCTACAGTATATCATTCGGTACATTTACTAATCAAAACTATATTATGACATATACCACATTTTGGTAAACATTATCATCAATTTAGTCAAGGATATTCTATTTGACTTTCATACTCTGCATTATGTTTACCTAATGTTACACAATTTGTCGTAATTGCATAATTTATATGTATTACGTATTTACAAATTCTTGTTTAACACATGGCAGGTTCATTACTTTGAGGTGGGCCTCAATTGTTTATTTACCACAAATCATGATGATAAACAATTTATGATTGATATGTTACAGACTGTTTTTAGATTTTATAAATTTCTAGATGAAGAAATGCTTCGTATGGAGTATAATTTAAAGAGCTTTTGAAATTGTAAGAAAAATATGAACCAGGAAGTTTTTTTTATTAACTGATGAATGGCATTCTATGAAGGATATAATCCATGATTTGTGTCAGTATATACATGTTTAGGTGAAAAATATAAAATACCAAAATCTGCCAACAAATATAATGTTATCCAACAAAATGTATGCTTCTACGTGAAGCATATTTGGAAGAAAAGAAAAAATCAATACATACATTTTTACACTAATTATTAACAATCATAAGAATATTTAATTATCTCTCCATGTCGACTAATTCTTGCCTTGATTCCAAGCTTTGTGACTCTCAAACAAAGATTAATTACCTTTCTGCTGTTATTAACTAGTAGTATCATCATGACAGGAAGTAACTGTATGAACATAACTGCAAATAGAACATAATATATACAGCTGTAACTTAAATGTGAAAAATGGGTATTTTTGTACTTTTCCAGAATCAATTATTTGACGCTAAAAGTATAACATGTATTGTACATTTATTGATAAACATTTCAATTGCAAAGAAAAATAAAACCCACGGAAAAATTCGATCCTCTCATAACCAAAATAAAGAAACTAGCCTACCTCTAAGAATAGTATGTGCTACTAAAGTAATTTTATTTCAGCATTTTATAACATACATTAAGAGACTTACATAATTTGTCGTATACATATTTTGAAATAGAATTGTAGTAATATAATTATATATAATGTCCAATTTGTGGTTTTTTTAACTGAAGGAGTCATCATAGATTTGTGGTTTTTTTAACTGTATTTGTAAAATGCTTTTCAGATTTATGTCGCATTCTTAATTTTAGTAAAAACAAGTTTGGATTAAATTTTAATTCTTTTACCCCAATTGAAAGTGAATGGGATTTCAAGTTTAGCATACGGTTATATGGAATACATTTATGCGGTCCCCACGAATTCCACATAAACGGGGTGATCTGTAGCTAGTCACGCACACTGTATCAAAACAATTGAAACCGTTTATATTTTCAAAAATAAACTATAATACACACTGGGTCACCAGAACCACAACATGATATTTAAAAACAGAAAAATGTTGACATGTGCATAATATATTATGGCTCAAAATTATGAGATGTCTTTATTTGCCTGTCACCGTGGAACTTATTGTAAACTGAAGATCGTCATTTAATGCGTCAGCATTCCATAATAATTACAATCTGTTCGCTTATATTTGTCATTTTATACGTTTTTTCAATTTTTTAATTTTATTTGTGCGATTGCATATTTTTTGATTACAATTTTTATTAAATGAACACAGGAACGTAGGCCGAATTTCGTATGTGGGATTCAGAATTTATAAAGCAGATCTAAATATGTATTAAGCAGTTTTGTATTTTTCTAATGTACGTGCAATTTGAACTAAAATTATTCGTATTCTACAATATGCATTATTTTCACAAAATATATATAGAAATATAAACTTTATCGATCAAAAGATATATAACAACTGCACCATTATTATGTCACGATATGCTGTGTCTGTTCCGTCCGTGACATAAAATAATAGAATATAAATAGTGATAAGAAAGGGAAATTCCGAAATAGATTAAGACTTAAAATTTTAATTTAGACTTTAAAAAATCACAAGAAAATATAGTAAAAAAACATCGAACAAAATTAAATATTTATATCTAACTAGACGGATTTCGTTCGTACGGCAGAATGTAAAGTTATTGTCATTAAAAGGAAGAGTGAACAATCACCCGCTAGACGCAAAGAAAAGATGATAAAATTAAATTAAATTACCATCAAAAAGGCTGGAATTTATTAAACGGAGCAGCCACTAAAGAAGAAAGTTTTTTTTTGGACGCCTTACGGACACCTTTCGGACGCCTTTCGGACGCTTTCCACGGCCAACCGGTCCCATAGACTTTCTTTCATTTGTCCTGGTTGGTAGATGGTTGATGTTAGATGCTAGTTTGATGGATGGTATGCCGGTTGAAGCTTTTTATAGTCAACGACAGAATTTATAGGATATATCTGTCACTTTTGGAACGTACTCCAGTACCGTACTTTTAAAATTGCACCATCCAAGTCAAAATCATTGGCGCTATGCGTTCCGTTGCCATCTTCCAAAATGAAGAAACAAACACTCGCTGGATGAATCTTCCGCTGACTATAGTATACAACAACATAAGCATTACTTTTCCATTCATACTCTGTGCACCAACTTCGAGACGTCTATATAAGATAAATTACGTCCAAACAAGTGTTTGAACGTCCCTATGTGAGCCTACTTTCTTATGCTTAGTGCCTTAATCTATACAGAGCTTCAATGTGAACATCAATTGTAAAAGGTGTTGCTCCCGAAGCACCGGCTGCGGCCCGTCAATTTGCCATTTACTTCTTAGTATTTCACCTTGTAGGACATTTCGACTTCGACTATAATTATAATTTTCAAATTAAATTTGTTCGAAGTTTCGTCTGCAATTGTTACCCAAAAATTAGAGAAAATTGAATTATAGTTAAACATTAATTATTAAAGCAATTAAATTACTTTTGCCTTTAATTTAGTTGTATCTCTCATTTTCAATTGATGACGACTTTTGAAGACAAGTTTAATAGTTCCAAGAGGTGGTTAATCGTTTACTATTTTCTATTATTCATTAATGTTAATATTGTACCAGAAATGTGTTTTAACCAGTCAATAATATTGACTTTTTCTTACTGTTCTGTCAATATTCTGAAAATATTGAAAGCATAGATGTTTTTGTTAGTTTGCACTCGATAACGGTTTATTTAATTTAGAAATGTAATGCATTATTACATTTTGAATATTAAAAATGTATCACAATGAAAACAAAATTGTTAACATTGTGTCCTATTTTGGATAGATAAAAATTAATCATGTAGTTCCTAAGTTGAGTTGAGTTTTATTGTTGGCAGTCCCCTTTTTAAGTTGCACCAGTTATACCTTAGCAATTCAAAAAATATATGATCTATCAGTTGTCTTTTTTTTGCAGAAAAAAAAATTGTTTCATCTGACTCTTTAAAAAATGTGACTTTTGAAATAGATTTTTTTTTATCAACATATTGTTTCTTCCTAATATTCTTATTGTGGTTAAATACATATATATTTGGTAAAATTTGATATCATTCTTGTCGTATTTATTGATGCATGAAAACAAGAATTGTGTTTTTCTTCAAATTAATTCACATTAAAACTGAGCTGCATATTATACTCCATAAACAATTTTTTTCTAATTCAGGTTTTACTTTTTCTCTGAATGGCTGTTCGCGAAAAAACTTCCTGCGAGTCGTGCGATACTGCAACATCACGATCGACTGGGAAAATAATAAGAATCAAACATCGAGAACTTCCCTGAATGAAGATTGCCAGTAAGTATGGCAGCATATTTGATATGTATTATTGTACGTACGAATAAAAAAACAAGCTGTATCAAAACATTCCCCCTTCCCCCTTTCCCCGCATTCTCCTTTCACCAGCATAAATCAACACGTAGCTTTCGAAAAAAATAGATGTTGAAAAATTTTGCATTAATATTTTAGTATAAATAATTGTAATGGTATTAAAATGACAACATTTATTATTAGTATTATTATTATAAGTGTATTTTTAATTATCAACAAATAGAAATTTGTGTGACACATGATTGAATTAAATATGGAATGAGAAAGTATTTATTTACAAAACAAGTATTTTTAAATATTTTAAAATTTGTATTTAAAAAGTATCATTTAACAGTGAAAAATTACTAAATACAAGACATATATAAAAGTAGTTTTGAAGGATAAAGAAGATTATTGTTGGATAACTATACACGGCGTTGATCTTTGTTGTGACTACTGAAGTATTAAAACGTTTGGATATACTTGAATAAGGTTGAATCATGTTGAAGTGTAGCTATACCATGTTGAAGTGTAGCTATATCATGTTGAAGTGTAGCTATATCTTGTTGAAGTGTAGCTATATCATGTTGAAGTGTAGCTATATCATGTTGAAGTGTAGCTATATCATGTTGAAGTGTAGCTATATCATGTTGAACACATCATGTTGAAGTGTAGCTATATCGGTGGCTCATATAGGAAGAATTGTTTCATTTGACCTTTGATACATCGACACCCTCATTCGTAACTTTACAAAAAACAGTATAACTATTTTAATAAATAATTTTATTTAGATAAATCTATTTTGGTACATGTATATCACTTATTTGTTTATTATTGGTGTTATACATACTTAGTTTGCAATGTATAAGTGTTTGCCGTCAATATCGGATAACTGTTAACAGGTATGGTTTAACAAATATAACTATAATTAAAACAACGGACATTTATTAAATAAAATGATCAAATAACTCAATTTGTAAGTAATATATACTTGTTTTGTCAGCTGCTAAACACTAAATTGTGACATATAACTGTGCCACAAACAAACTATTTTAATAAAAAGAAGAATATATAATAACAATAAGAATATTTCTATAGCAATAAGGTTTTATTTATTTATTTTGAACAAATGATGAAGTTATTAATGTCAAAATCGTGTGACCAATAAAAAACATTTGTTTAAAATATTTAAATCTTCCATGTGGCCGATGTTTTTAAAAGTTAGATAACATTAATCAGTGAAACTCTTTTATCTATTTAATCACTCAAAATGTGTTTCTTTTTACCTCCCATCCTCCTTAATCTAGCCAGGGGAGGGAGGGAGAGATATAAATGACACATTTTGTTTTATCTTATAATGTTGTATAGGAAAAGTTTGAATTCGTTTTAACTGAAATTTTCGACAATCGAATATACAATATATATAAAATAATCGATTAATGTTTTTAACAAAAAGAAGTCGACATTTATCCATTTCTGAATCCGTTATAAACTTATTCTTTTAGGAAGAGTTTCGAGTAATTTTCTATTTTAATTCAAATGATCAAATTGTTTTATCAAAAGATGGTTGATAAGTGATATATTGATAAAATTCAAATATAATTATCTTCCAACCAATTTAATAGTTCATATTGGAAGTGTCCAACATCGTCATTCAATCCACTTATAAAACATAAATGTAAAAAGTATGAAAATTTCAATGAAAAAGTTTGATTTCTATAATCTAAAAGACATACCTATAAAAATGCGGTGCATCTTTTTCTCATAAAATTGATAAAATACGCATTTTTGCAATAAAGTCAGTTTTGTAAAATTTTAAACACTTTACATTGTTTTGATATCAAAAACATGGTATGTTATGTTTAATTATACGTTAATTAAGATATTTGTATTACTATTTTAATAATAAAAGTGTCTGTTATCAAACTCCTTAAAATAATCTATCAAAAGCGATAAAACTAGTAACCTTGGACAAATGGTGACATGATTTATGTTAAATCGATTCACTAAATATCTTGCCTTTTTTTAATGTTAAAAACTTTCATATGGCTCATATGGTGTTAAAACATAAAATTTTGGAACACCTTTTTAAATTGTAGCCGATTTAAAATGTGCTACATTTTTTACCATCTACTCTCCCACTTGGGCGTTATACTTGACCTACTTAATAACCCTCTTGACCTACTCTTGACCTATTTAATAACCCTTTTGACCTACTTAATAATCCTTATGATCTACTTCACATCCCTCTTGACCTACTTAATAACCTTTATGACCTACTTCACAACCCTCTTGACCTACTTAATAATCCTCTTGACCTACTTAATAATCATATTGACCTACTTAATAATCCTCTTGACCTACTTAAAAACCCTCTTGACCTACTTAATAACCCTATTGACCTACTTAATAACCCTCTTGACCTACTTAATAACCCTCTTGACCTACTTAATAACCCTCTTGACCTACTTAATAACCTTCTTGACCTACTTAATAACCCTCTTGACCTACGAAAACACAACAAGGCTGGTACGATCTCGCCTGCTCTGCATCAACACCCGAACCAGCTACAACCCACTGCTCCCTGACTCTGCTAGCCAGCGGCCAACCAGTATACAACTTCAATGCAGCGTAGTTGACATTCACACATCCCTCTGCAGCATGCTCAAGAAGATACTCCGTCAATTCCGTCGCTGTCTGGTGAGTGCGGGATCGAGTTTACTTCTTTGTTTGGATTCGACCACAAAACCAGTGTCGGTACATTTTCATCTATCTTTTCTGTTGAATGAATCAAAATGAACCTGAATTTTTGGTTTGTAAAGATTGGTGTAGTTCTCGTTCAAAAGTATTACAAATAAATTAAAGTAAACATACAAGTGAATCATATATAATCATAAAATTAAAATTACAAAAAACTTGTTTTTTTATTAAATAAATAAGTGACAATTATGTTTCATTAATAATCAAGAGATCAATTTAATTATTAACAATAATACCAAACGTTTTTGCATTAAACTTTTTGGGGGTTTAATTTTAATGACTAAAAATGCAATTTCAATAGGAAGCTCTTTTGTATAAATCTTCGCTATGATTACATAAAATATAAATCTAACTTAATTTTTTTTATAATAACGGAATAAAATAATACGAAAACTCTGTGATTTTCCATCGAATTCATGACTCAATTTTGAGAATTTAATTAAAAACTAGAGACCCTGTTGAATTTTTTTGAAGATTTTGGCTAATTTTAGATATAATAATCACTCGAAATACCTCAAGTAGAGTAGCCCATATCAATATATATATATAATATTATTGATCGTGGAATAACGAGCGAAAGTATTTTACCGGTCATTCTGGATACTATTTTGAATGTTTCGAAACCAGGACAATGACTCAATGAATGAGTTACAGCATACGTTTTGTTATAATTGTGTCGCAATCAGTTCGCTATACAAATTGATAAGCTACCCATTTTATTTACTTCAATTAAAGTGACATCAATTATACTGAAGTTGTATCAATCTATTAATAAAAAAACGCTCAAATCATTATTAGTGAACGAATTTTACATGTTATTATGTTTTCTATGCGATTTTCATTTTTTATGCGAGTATACAATGTATAATATAATATATCCGCTTTGTCTATTTCTTTTCAGAAAAACGAGCGAAATGTTCCGACTATTTTTGACCATCTATTTTGCTCCGGTGCTGGACATTACATTTGGCCACACTGCATATTACAAGATACAGCTGTCATTTTAAACTTTTTTGTGGCTCTTTTTGTCTATTTTACTTGATGATTCCTTTAAAAATCATAATTTCTTTTAATCAATATGCAGGAGATACAGAATCTTATTCTTCGATTATAAAACTAAGGAAACTAGACAAAGCGTATGATGTTCCTATTACCCTCAAATAAATTATGGAACAAAAAAGCCGACATTTAAATAAATGGTATAAATATGTTTTAACACCAACGAAGGAGAAATACTATAAAAAATGTAAATCAAAAAAGTTTAAATCTTAAGCATGCATATATATATGTATATAATATAAATGTGTCTATATTTACTTTGTTAAGTTAATATTAATTATATGTTGTAGGACCTGTTAATGATATATAGATATTTTAATAATCATGAACTCATCAACGCGGCTATTATAAAATTAGTCAACTAATTTCTGTATTTATTAAGAGCTGTCCTTAAGAATGTTTCAGTAGGCTATCCTGCGCTGGATAACAGTTTGAAAAGTTAGTAAAAAGTATAACTTGAAATGCATAATTTAAAAAAATAATTGTACACAAATGTTTGTCCTGAAAACACACTATATAATATCAATTTTAACCATATAATATGCATTTTTGGAAAGATTATATTATTCTCTTTTTAATGTAATAATATTTTTAATAGATAAAAGGCTCTGTGTTTGGATAAATGATGATATATATATGCCTATCAGTTTAAATTATACGATTACAAGACAATTTTGTTTCAGCAACTAATTTTAAAATGAGTTTAAAAAATCGAAATTCTATGTATTGTAGGTATCTATATGGAGTTAAATATGATGCTTACAACTGTAATAATTTCTGAGATATTATATAAACATTTTAAAATACAGTCTATAACCTGTCCAGATTTCAATAGAAGCCAATAGTTTAAGACACAGATATTTTTATTTCTTAATTAACGTTTAGCACATGCTTCACGTCTTAATAAAAAGGATTGTATCTATAAAATATATGCTTCTTCCATATGTTGTTCATATATATATATATACATTCAAAAAACTGGTATTTCGACCTTGATATTCACGGAGCAATTTGTGACATCTTAGAACGAAAAATTATATATTGAGGTGACTGTGACGGTGACGGTGACGATGACGGTGACTCTGACGATGACGCAATAGTAAATATATATATATATCTGGCTTATATTTAAATGAAGGAGAAAGGAAAACGGGGTTTACTATAAGGATGATTAAATAGGATTAATAATAATTTAATAATTTTTCTTATAAATTTTTTCCTTATAAGTTTTCTAACCTTCGGACTGATAAAAATCGTTTAATAAGACTGGGTTTAATAAGGGCCATGACAATTATGTTGATATATAAATTACATAGAAACCCACACACCGGTGTGACTAATTTGTCTGCTACAACTGCGGTAGGCGTGACATTTTATGACTAAACACTTGGTAAGTAAAATATACATAAATTTATAAAGTATCTTTTAAAATTGCCTATTAGCTAGTGAAGTGCGTATACGTTTTGTAAATGATTTAGTTTTAATCTTTGATTGTGAAAACTCAGGACATTATAAATTGTTTTCGACTTGGCTTATCAAATTTGCAAGTTTTCAAAATCTGTACAATTTTCTAATCATATTTTAATTAAATTTTCCTAATATTTTACCGCTTATTTCTATTGGATAAAATTGATCTAGCTTTCTATTTCCGACCGACATAATGTGAATATACGGAAACCGAAATTAAGTGAATATACAGCAAACACCTTCAATACATCAAGAAATATCAAGTTAATCTGTTTGAAGTATGGCCACTGGAAGTATGAGCACTAGAAGTATGGCCACTTTTCTAGATGCAACATAATCCGCAAAATAACAAAACATATCATAAACTGGCCAAATATTGACCGATTTACCTGAAATTCTCACTAATTATGTGGAACGAAACACCGAAACAAAAATGCGCTGTAATATGTATAACTTGAATTGTTTTATAAGTGTACATTGTTCGTTAACTTGTAAATTACAAAATACGTTTTTATTTGCTTTAGTCTAGCTGTTATTATTTAAGACACTAGAACAATGTTATAGACTAACAATGTAATTTCTCTTTATTACATTGAAACCGAGAAAACTACATAACATCTGAGTCAGTTTGGCGGATAAAATTGCGGATATCAACTATTAGCAACTTGTTGTGTTCATTATGGGATTTCCGGATTAGCCCGAGCAGACTGATAAATATAAAGAGTACTATATTCAGGTTTAGAAGTCTTATTAGAGCTCTATGTTTAAAAGTGTAATGAACATATATGTTATACATATTATATACTTAATTGTTTCTGTTATATATATATATACTGATACTTAATTGTTAATATTTTATAAATTGCCATATATAACAAGCTATGAAACAGAATCAAATAAATATCAATATTTAGATAAGGAAATAATGAGAAGAATATATAGTAATTACATTCGTAGATTTTTTAGTGAATTCGATGAAATGACAATGCTATTGACATTTGTATATAATGGTGTTAGTATGTACTAGTTGACGTTTTACAGAGTAATATGATATAAAAAGTTTGCCTTAACGCAAATATTATTAAACGTGTCATTTAAATTCATCAAATAATGTTGACATGCGTAAATAGAATCAGTATGAATAATAAAACAGTAATTATGATTTTTGGTACATTTTATTAAATTTGGTTAGAGTTCGTTAGATCTGTTATAAATATGGTAATAGTTCATTTGATGCTTCAAGAGCATCTGAACAAAAGTTATAAGCTTCTGCTGTAAGTAAACGTATTCAAAACAAATAAGGCATTTGCAATGAGCAACCAATTTAATTAAAAGATGAATAATTAGAAAGTTTAAAATATAAAGATTTAGACAGAAATGTTGATAATCTAAATCGATTGGTATCCCTGACAACCAATACAAAAGAAAACCATGCCAAGGACAAGGAGAATGACAACGACAGTTAGAAGGATAATTGCAATGTGTTTCCAGTCGGGGTCTCCACACTTCGTAACACCTCCAAGAAACTTGTCTGTCGGGCTGTTTCGGAAGGCGGCGACGGTCACGTTTATAATGCTGACGTTTACCGATGCAATGTGGAACTGATCCATGATAGGACAATGGTATTGGCCGCCTACTCTCCCCTTCATGTTATCTTGAGATTGAGATACACTTACAAATATAGATCCTCCTCCTAAGTTAGGGAAGGCGGAGTCCTCGATGAGATAGCTTAGTTCAGCCGTTCCAAGGTAATAGTCGTTGTGAAACAGGAAGGAACTCCGATAAAAATATAAGTTCAGAAACCAGTTCATCTGATGCCGAATTAGGCCGCCATTTAATGAAAACTGTTTCATTGCGTAAATTGCAGGATCCTGTAGAGTTCCTGAATGATTCCTTATTGAGGGTAAAATTAGCCGAGGAAAATTCCTTGGATTCTTTTTTTAAATAGGGAATGCTTATAAAGTTTGTCGTAAACTTACCCAACAGACATAGGTTTTTCGTCTTGCTTTTGGGATCTCTGACATGAAATCGCACTGGTGCGGAGGGAGTCGATTGAAAGGAAAGATTTGAGGGGATTTTTAAGTTCCAGTTCTTTAATGAGACTTTATTTGCATGAAATAGGTCAAAATTGTAGCGGCAGTTTCCCTGAACATCCAACGCCTGCTGTTTGAGTCCAATAATTGTGATAACGACCATTGCGTTTGAATTTTTGAGATCGACAGTCAAAGAATTGTTACATTGGTAGCAACTGACTCTTCGAGATAGACTGTAGTTCATTTTATCATCTTTGAAATGATAGTTGTTCCCATTAACGGTTAACTTGAATTTAATGTTATGGAGCACATGGACGGAGTCTGTATCATTTTCTACTTTTAAAGTCAAACTGCAGAATCCCATTAGTGAAAACCGGCATCCTAAGTGATGCAATATTGCCGGATAAAAAACGTACACATGTATCTTTTGATATCTCATTTTGACTGAATAACTGCGTTCTATCCATTATATTGGGCAGATTAATTTTCGCTGATCCAGATTCCATTTCCACGATGAGGCATAATTTTTCATTTGAGGATTTTAGATCAAGGTGAAGAAGGGTGTTTATTCTATGAAAGTTTATCAAAAAAATAGTTGTCAGTAAAAAGTTCAACATATGTAGTATATTTTATGAAGTGTATAGAAGATATTCACACAAAAAATTCACCAATAAAAATTTTTAACCAAAACCTGAGTGAATCTTTCTGAATGTATGCAACTTATAGTGCTGATATTGGCTAAATTATGATTGCAGGACTGATCCTCGATTGCAGGTTCCTGTTTTAAATTTTACACACTAATGCTAAATTATTATGCAAAGCTCGTCAACATTGTTTATTATGACGCACAAACTTAGATAACTGATTAGATTATTATACGAAAGTGTGATATTTAGAGATCCTATTTGCTATAATTGTAGAATTGTATTAAATAGTGCTACGTAAACACAGCTGGCCATACCGACTAATAATATTGTATAATGAAATCGGAACCAAGAGTAGCAGACCAACAAAATTGGTCGCAATGAAAGATTATGTCTAGATTATATTTAAAAAATTAAAATTGTCATAAACATTAAAGTTATTCTTCAGTATTCTTATATCCCTAAGTGAGCCCTAGATGCAACATTGAACGAACAGAATGAAACAGCACTTAAAAGCTGTTAAAAGCTTTGGGAACATACATTCACGAATCAGGGCAGAATATTTGTTTGTTAACGGAATCGGGTGTTATCGGTGAAGGTTCGCTAAACGGTTTCAAAAAAGATAAGTTTTACAACAAGTGCACGCGAATAGACGAAATTTTGGCAAATGTAATGTAAAGACATCTTATTCAGCAGTTCAACAAAACGGTTAACGCAGAATATCACATTATTATTGAGACCATTATTGAAAACGCTCCTACTGGTGAAAATATACTGCACACATATTTTAAAAATTATTTCTTTTGCGCATATTTAACATTTTACAAACAATATTTTGTACAAGTTATGGGAGGACAGACGGGTGCAACAACCGCATATTGGTGTACTTACGTTTACATGGTAAACCAAATATATCGAGAATTACAATGCTCTGTTCGCACAAACGCTGTGAATTTGTACACACAAGTTTTTCCACTTGTTGCAGATTTCTTCTTTGCTCTGAATGGGCCCAATTATGCACGCTGGGGAACCTTATTTCTCGATAAGTCGAGAAATTTAGATCCGAAGTGTCGTAAAATTCTAGACTTAGTAACATTTTCCATTCGACGAACTAGCAACGATTTTTGGCGCAATGCAGTTGACTTAACTCTGGAGCAAACAGTGAAAAGGGACGCAGCTTCTGTTTTAAGAGGAATTAATGTTGCCTTCTGCAATTCAGAAAGTGTTTTTCGGAGATGGTCATTAACAACTACTCAAAGAGGGATGGCAATGTCTGAGCTTCCCAGACTTTCGGGAATAAAACAAGGGTGCATATGACACAGCTACGTGCATGGCGTGTGAAAGAAGACAACAAGGCAGGCCACTGAAAGCTTATCCGAAGCCCTCAAAAATCAATGTCGTGATCCTTTTTCAAATGTCGCATCTTCATCAGAGGAGCCACTGAAAATTGCATCGGGAAAAGCAGCTGCTCAAGAGAATCGCAATTAACTGATCAACACGCTTTCTAGGGGTGATGAAAAACATTTCAAAAAATCGCATGAGAATGTGTTGATGATGCCGCGCCATTTTTACAACCAGTTTCACGCTGTAAAGTTCAAAACTTTACATCAGAAAATTGCAAACACTTCTTTTTTTTAATTATTGTTGGTATTACAGAAGTCGCGGGAATTCGAGATATATTTGGAAGAGCGCTCATCTTGAAGCAAATTTTGTCATTTCCAATTACAGAATTGCCTCTAAGTTTGTTACACTGCGATGGATCTCCACTGAAGACCGTCAAGGCGACATTATTGAGAACACTGGAATCGCGCCAAAAAGATATTGTGACAAGCACAAACGTGCCAACTATAAATAGCACTGTCATAGATGGAAACGCCGGCCCTGCACAATAAGTAAAAAAATGTTAGGGAACCCCATGCCATAAATGTTCGGACCAATAATACCAATATACCTAAGCCGACACTCCTGCTAATAGAATACCTCAGCTGTCTTGCACAATTCGTTGGAAGTATGACCTGGAAGAATACTGGTATGGCAAAAATTCCTTGATGACTTCTTAGATAAAATGTATATCTTAGGCCTCCAAAAATGTTTACTAATTGCGCGTGATCCTCCAAAGTAAAATAATACTAAAACATATTGGTCCTGCAGGTCACGGACCAACTCAGACGCTATC
>JAUZND010009731.1:0-29608 GCA_034780555.1 Coelogynopora nodosa
TACCTGCTGTAGGTTGACGCTGTGTTCTATTTTTAGAACATTGAGCTAACAATCCCACTGCCGTAGGATTAGATAAATAATAAATTTATCGAATAATACATAGCTAGGGTACATCAGTTAAACATTTTAGGTGAAAAGCTTAAACATAATATAAAATGTCTAAAACTAGTGTATGACGTCATCACGTGATTTCCAACGACCTTGAGACCAGTTTTTCTGAAAGACCCTACCTGTTTATACCTTTTGGCCTAATATCTAGGTGGTCAAAAATTCTTTGTTTCCATGTGTTTTTAACTTTATTGTTTTGCACCCCCAACAGGGTGACCTCCGAGGGTTAGTCCAAATGCATTGCTCGACTGTTAACATGGCTTTTTGTGACCTATACTATGGGTGGTATGGGTGGTATGGCTCGAAGTAATAGTGATTTGTACTAAAAATTATTTGTTATTGCAAATTGCGTTTTTGTTCATTATCGAAAAACTTCGAGTTTTTTATGATAGCAATATTTTATAACGTCATGCCGTAAATAATACATTTTAATACATTTTAATACATTATAAAAACGTTTAATATTGATAAATAAAGACAAGTAATGTTTACTTATGAGAATTGCAAAAGAAAAACCCCAATAAAATATAACGTTTTATTACAATTAATACAAAAGATTTCACCTTTCAACAAGAAGGCAATAATCATGGTGAATCGGACCTTTTGTATTAATTGTAATTAACTTTAAATTGTATTATGGTTTTTCGTTTGCACGTTTAATATAATATGCTGTTCATATAATTAATTAAATTGATTCTAATATATAGCTTTTACAGTAACTGAGATATTAAATTATTAACTGAACTGAATTAAACTCAAATTTTTTTGAAAAATCTTTTCGAATAATTATTATTAAGTTAATGTTAATATAGATATTTATTTGAAATAACTGTTTAAAAATTCTAAATACAGAAATACAGCTTAATATTATTCAAATGTCATCATGTTCTATTTAATAGATATTACATCAAAAACGGATATATATTTTAAGTCTATTCATATGTCGACAACATTTCCATTAAAAAGTTATAAATATCTGCTTTTGGTCGTAATAATAAAATAGCATTGTTGGTGAGCCTGAGGGTCAATCTACATTCTGGTCATCTCACAACAACTTTGTGTTTTCTCCTTAACTCTTCAATTCCTGTCTAGCGGCTCTAGAACAATCCACTATCAGTTTGTTTAGCATGATATAAAAAATTATCGTTTGCAATTTGTCAATTGTTTTAGTTCCACCCGAGCTCTCACCCTTCCCGTATCTCTCCACACCCTTACCTCACCGATGGGACTATAGTAGTCCCTTTTGGAATGACTGGGAGCAGGGCAATATAGAAGCTATCTGTCAGGTTTAGAAATCCTTTTTATACATTACTAAAAGAAAGCAACATTTTATTAACGTTCCCTTGGTGATGTTACAAAAAAATTATATATACTGAAGGAAACTTGAAACAAAAGTTTGCGATGTCTAGATTACAGGCGCTATATCAGTCGAATGGCAATAGTACATTTATATAAATACATACAAATAGTCTTAAATGGCTGACGCTAAAAGCTATTATTATTACAGAAAAATAGGGTTTCTGTAATTGGAGGCAATAATCTAGTTTTTGCTATACTTATATATGAACAAAATAAAAAGAAATGAAAAGTTTCTTTGTCAATGGTTGATTTATGACGAAGAAAATTAAATTATATTTGAACAACGAAATAATGCAAAGAAATACTATTATTATAAATAATTTGAATCTGCAGGATGGCAAATTAAATTGTATTGATTTAAATGATTATTAGCGACTTAATATTACGTCACGTTCATAAATAGCTCTTATTTATTTCGGCTTTTCGTCTAAACTGACAATAAAAACTGAGTGGATTCTTTCGATACTTTTAGACAGAAATCATAATTATACAATTAGAAATCTGAAACGATTAATTGATTTTTTGTGTAATACGATTGACATAGTATACACAATATATGTTGATCATGTAATAAAACAAAGCTTAAATTTATTTTTATTTGTCACTTTTGTTTAATTATAATAGAACCGACTGATCCGAAACATAAAATGAAGACTTTTAAATAGTACGTTTTTGTTGTAAGTTGTTTTTATTATTAATAACCTTTATTAACAATATTTAATTAGCGTTTCTTAATAATAATTTAATATTTAATAAATATAACTATAAATTATAATATTAATAATAATAACAAAGAATAATTTTATGATTCTAAAGATTATTTGATCATGCAAATTTGAGCTAGTTACTATCTAAGTAATAATGCTGTTTGAAATATTAATTCTTATAATATTGTGAATACCATTTGTTATATATTAAAATTGTTATATTGTTTTTCGGAAAATCTCTTAGTCTTAACTTATAATAGACAAAAACTTCTAAATATGAAAAACATGTTGAGGTATATTTACTTATCTTCTACGTAGTTTATATTAAAAAAGTAAGAACAAAAACAGAACAAAAATATAAACTTCACATTATAAAAAATATTATGCTCTGATAAATTTGGTAAATTTGAATATTTTTAATCTCATTACAATTATGTAATACCATATTAATATAATTATTCCATATATAATATATTCAAATATAAAAGGTAGCATAACTATTTTGATCGTATTTTTTTATATTTAATTTGCTATTGTTAGCCTTAAGTTTGAATTATCTATCCCGTGGAACATATGAATAATAAATACACATTACGTGTCAATTACTTGATTAATATATGGAAACCAAACCTTTAATGTCACAAAATAATAAAATAAAAGTATGGCATTCCAGGAATATATGACTCTGTAACATACAATACATTCATAGCATAGATATTCAGTTATTATGTAGATAACAAATATATAAAATAGAATCTATAAAAATAATTTACAAATAGCAATGTAATAATAGACGACATATTAGAAAATTATCAGTTGCATATAAATCATTTTACTAAAACAATCTATGCTCCGGTAAAAATGATAGATATGAAAGCATGACCTAGTGTTATGTATTAATTACAACATTAGCTTGATTAATTAAATCATTATTTATTAATCAGTTTCAGATAAGATACATGTATACTGTGACCCATATTGAACTCACTCAAATTTCAAAAGCGGGTAGATGTTACTTTTGCCGCACATTATAACATGTCATTTGTAAAGAGAATGAGTTAATCATAATTAAGTGAGCACAACACAAGTAGAAAACTTTGTAGATGAAACCAATAACACTTAGTTTTGTCTGGTCTTTATTTTATCTCGTTTTGTTATTCAATCAATTTTTTTTAAATATTTCATCACATAATATGGTATCAAAGTGTGTATTTTTAAAAATTAAATGAAAAAGTATTTGTTTGAGGATTTATTTCAATGTTTTTGTAAATAAATATCTAACTTTATTATTTAACTCGGTTTCCCAATTATTTGTCAGTGTTCATTTGCAATTATTTCTATATTCTGATGGTTTTTTCACCATTTTCTAAATTCAATAAATAGCTAATAATATATTTTAAACAATATTTAAAGTAACATAATTTTTTCACAATATCTTACCATATGAATTATTTTGTTAATATCAAAACTACAAGTTTTTAAACTTTATTAGTTTTTAAGTTTACTTTTGAAGCAGGAGACTAATAAAAAATTGTAGCGTATATACTGATCATTTCTATAGAAGAATGTAGTTTATAATAATTTATGGAAATAAAAAAGCAACTTTTTAAAATCTCATTAAATACATACGAAATCAATATGTTAATAAATGTAAATATATATTTGTACTTTTTTAAAAAGAGTAAATAGGAAATTGTAATGTTAAATAAAATGTTCTATAGATAATATATAACATAAAATTATAACAATTATTAAAATAAATGTCCAATCAATAGTTATATATTTTATATATATATGAATCAATCTTTAAAAAAGATATAATTTGCGAACAATTCATACAAAATTAATTTAAAGACAAAACTCGATTTAAATGCTTTTAAGTAATAACATACTTAGTATCATTTTTATTTTTACTCAACTAATTATTTACTGTTGTTTTCTCATTAATTTTTTTTGGTGAAAATAATAATCTTTTAAATAAACTTTTTAAAATTACTACTGACGAATTATTTAGTTATATTTAGTTCATGAATCATAACTCTATACAAAAATATTAATATATTGTAGACTCTCACAGGTTTGAATTGCATTAGAGAAAATGCAGACGAATGTAGACGAAAGAAGAAAAACCACGGAGGAAAGCAAATTTATCCGAAACAAAAATGTGTCATGTGTAATATGTCTTTGTAATATGTAATAAATAACATGTAATAAAATAATACAAACTAAAGAAACTATTAAAACAAACTGTCAAAATAAGTTTTTAAATAAAGGCAAGCCAGTCAAGCAGACACCCTGCACAATCTTTTCAGTAACAACATTCAAGACGCTTACGCAAAGACTCTTAATAAGTTTTGAAAAATATGCCCTCTCGACCGGTTTAAGAATAAACCGCAAAAATACAGAACCACCCATCACCATTTGAAAGTCAGGGAAGGCGATATCAACAAGGCCGACGACTTTGAATATTTAGGCAGGTGGGTACGTTCAAGCCTAAACGACATAGATGCACGTATAGCTCTATCCTTCGATGCCGCTAAAAAATGAGCAAAATTTGGAAAACGCTATGCTCTACAAAAACAAAACTACGGGTTTTCAAGGCAACAATCGAAAGCGTTTTTCCTTAATCTACATAGTCATTTTCATAAGAGAAAAATTCTATAATATTTTTATAAAATAATAACAGTCATTTATAAATGTAACCAATTTCTATATTTTCATATTTTACTAACGAATCTTTAAAAATAAAAATATCAAAAAGGGTATTTAAATATACAAATTTTTAGAAAAATTAATACGATTTTCGAAGGTTGAATACAGTAATTTACTTGATATACCCCTTTAAAACACTATGCCAATATTTTAATTGAAAATTATTTATAAATATATATTTATAAAACTATTTTTTATATTAAATTAAAATTAATACAACTAAACATTTCATATTAAAATAATACTAGCAAAATACCGATTTTTCAATGTCATAGCGGTGACTATTAACATTAAACAAACTTTGCAAATTTACTAATTAATTAATTATTTAATTAACTAATTAATTAATTTGCAAACTAATGCAAATTTATTTTAGTGAGTCAATAAAAACAGCGGAAAACTACTATTGGACCTAATAAAATCAATCAACGACTGAGCGAAGTGGAGTAAGTTCATCCTGGGAGTCGCTAAAAGTCGATCACGACATAACGCACCAGGTAACCAGGTAACTATTTATTATGACATAAACTCAACATTTCTGTTTAGAGCAGATACTATTAATCGGTTTTCCATTTTTTATAATAACTTATCTAGATATACGTGGCCACCCCTCCTCCTGTATTTATTATGATTTGTATGTATTGATTTATATGTATGATTATGATTTAGTATGTATTTGATTACAACTAACTGTACATAGCAGCCTATATACATAACTCAGGCTTAAAATGTTAAAAGTACGGTTAATGTAGGTAAAATGTACAAAGAATGTGCATAAATTATTTACAAAAGGTTTATCTAATGTTTATAAAATATACGAAAATTAAAGTTATAATCGAGTATTTTATTTCTAACTATGGCTATGAGTATAATTGTGTCGTTAATTAATATAGCATTATCTATTATCCACATGTAGGTACTGACCAATAACTAAGAAACTG
Source organism: Coelogynopora nodosa (assembly GCA_034780555.1). Classification (NCBI taxonomy): domain Eukaryota; kingdom Metazoa; phylum Platyhelminthes; order Proseriata; family Coelogynoporidae; genus Coelogynopora; species Coelogynopora nodosa. The sequence goes on from JAUZND010009731.1 coordinate 5,828, forward strand.
AAATTAATCATTTAATTATATTAAAATATATTAAAATGACATCATGTCATGAATAATTTTTCAATAATAATATGTGCAACATAGTTACATAGGGATTTTTATAATGAACAATAATAATTTACATAATTCAAATAGCTGAACTCGTCATTTGCTAAATTGATATAATTATTACGATTAAAATAATCTTAAAGTATATTTATCCTTTATTGAAGAGAGAATACTGATTATTCAACTACGTAAAAAATTGATAGTGTAATTAAGTTTAATTAAAAGGTCTACACGTCACTTAATCTAAATTTAAATAATTATATTTTTCTATTGCAAATTAAAGTGTTAAATCACTAATAATAACTGACATTCAGAAAGAGAGTTGACAGATAGATGGGATGGGTGACCCTTTGCTCTTTATAATGATATTTTAAACTTGCTTTGTTCTTCGTGTTATTTCTAATTAGTCTTGCTATTCTATAAGTAATCTATGATAACATTTTCGAAGTATCAGATTTTAGGTTTTCTATTTAATTAAATTCTCAAGTTCATGAAGAGGCATGTTGATATATAGAGATAAGTAAATCTGAATCAAACAGCAAACATAATTCAATTTTATTACAGAAATGAACATATTCTTTTATGAATATGATAAGATGTAATATGATAATATGATAAGATCCTTTTTTATAATTTTTTTAACATTTTGAAAAGATAATGAAAAAATTTACAGCGAATTGAAAAAAAATATTTTCAACAATATTTTTTTATTTAGATATCAATAATTTTTATTCATGGTCCGAGTTTAAAGGTGTTGTATAATATGTTATAACAAAATTAAACAGTAAATTGTAATCTACAAAATATAACATGGTTAATGCTGTTATTTCAACAAAATTAATGTTTTATTTCTAGCAATTTAGAAAAAGGTTAATATTGCATACTATTTCATAAGTCACAAATATATGTGTTTCTTAGATGTATTTAATATATATTTATCATAAATTTACAATAAATCCAAAAATAAGAAACTTAATCTGTTTATTCTTTCACCACAATGCTTCTCTAAAAATAATAACTCACTGACTGTTAATATCTGTCAACATTGACAAATTACACACCTAAATTAAAAATTAAATATAATCACAATTACTATATCACTTCTAGATCTCTAAACAATACTATTTATTCATAAAAACAACTTTAAACAATTGTAATAAACCAAGTAATTGTAATAATCTACTTAGTTTTACAATAATTTAGATTTATTTGTTAAGTTTGTTATGTAATAATATATAACTCTAGTAATAATATATAAATGTTGTAATACTATATAAATGTTGTAATAATATATAAATGTTGTTATAATATATAAATGTTGTAATAATATTGTAATAATATATAACTTTTATGATAATGGACACCTATTGTATTAATAAATAATAAATAACCTGTATAATAATATATATATATATATTGCATTTAATATCAAAATTAGCATTCAAGTAATCAATCAATGATCTAAATAAATTTGATTTGTAGGAAATATGATTTTATCATAAAAAATTTTTTAAATAATCTTTATGTATTCGTATTAAAACATATAAAAATACTACACGCTATATATGAACAAATAAACAAAAATAACTTATACTATAAAGATATAGAAATTAATTTTAACTAATGAGCTATAAAATGTCATATAAATATGCATGTTACTCATCGTATGTCTAGATTATAATAAAATGAACGAATGACCTAAAGATAAAAATGAACTAATGACCTAATGATAAAAATAACCAATGACCTAATGATAAAATGAACTAATGAACTAATCAACTAATCAACTAATCAACTAATCAACTAATCAACTAAAGACAAAAATGAACTAGTGACCTACTGATAAAAATAACTAATAACCTAATGATAAAATGAACCATAATGACTTAAAGATTAAAATTCAATTAGTAATAAACCCATGCAATTAATTTAAAAAAATTATTTCAAAGTTACAGATACAATTCTTACCAGATTCAAAGATTCAATCGTATAGTATTATTTAAAATCAAAGAAATTTAAATATAAAATATATATGTAATACTATAAATCCATAAAAAACATATATGAGTTTTTAATGTTATTAAAATTTGCCTGAACAATTTTCAGAGGTTTGATGTAGTAATACATATACATGCAACAGTGTTAAATAAATAAACGATAATGTTAAAAAACAGTAAATTATTCATTCATTTATCTATGTTATGATTTATGTTATTAATATTTAAGCTATTTACATTTCTTGTAATTTCCGTACGTGATGCATTGGCCATAGACAGCAACTTGTTGCATTATATATTTATTTGCAATATATATAAGAAACACAAAATAATGCACACTGCAAAATAAATTCTTAATGAAAAATTAGTGACATTGTTTCGTAGAAGCGATGCATATTTCAAACAAACAGAAGTGTTTAATTTTGTTATATAAACCTTTTGTGGCAATTTCAAAATCAATTTCGTATATTGTCATTACATATAACTGTAAATTTAAAATAAATTTTATAAATTTTTGTTAAATTCTACTCAGCGACATTTTATTATGTTCCTCAGAAAGCTTTTTTTACAATAAATTTATATATTATTTAAAATATTATGAAAGTTGTTACGTCGTAAATTTAAATATGGAGATTGTTAAAAAATATAATTTACGTTACTTGAAAGTAAACTTTCTATTTATACCATTTATATATATGTTTCATCTAGAATAATTTGACGCGAAATTGATTTCAATCTTGTAGAAATATATACGTATTTAATAACTACCAAAATAGTTTTAACTATATTATTGTCGAGAAAATTGAAAGTGATAATTTTCTTCTAAACACTGTCAAGCTCGTAATATTATTTGCGTTGCCTAAGTTCAATAACTGTTCTTTATAATGAATAGTACACTATACACGAATTTTGTAGGTATAAACACAATTGTTCATATTAAATTGTAAATATTAATGCTCCCACATAATTTAGATTGCATGCAGGTTATAGATGATATTGACTCTTATTTATAACAGTTATCCAAACAAAAAATTATAATAATAACTATATATTGTTATTTAACTGAACACATTTCGTTTGCATCACGTTTAGCGATATGAAGGTATTCCAGCACTAAAATTAAATATAATTGACACATTTCTTCTCAAGGTTTCAACGAATAATTGTTTTATAATTATAGTAATGCATCAGTTACACGCGTATTAATATTAACTTAACATCTATTAAACGAATATTTTTCACTGCAATTTTTTATAATTATGAATTATTAAAATATTTGTTCGTTTAATACATGACAATCATCAACAAATAAATTAAAATAATATTTTGCTATTTTATACAGTTACATACTAATTATAAATTTTTATAAATGTTAAAGTTCATAATTTTAAAATTCACGTATATTCCACACATTAAACCTCACATTCAGCATCAGATTCGTCTTGATAATGGACTATCGTTTATAGACAATATTGGTGTCAAAATATAGGTCGCAATGTATCTAATATGTAGTTTTCTGCGCTAGTTCATATAGCTTCAAAGTAGGTCAAATATAGACTATCGCAGAAAACTTCATCTTAGATACGTTGAAACATCCATTGTGACACCAAAATTGTCACTACAATATTCCGTCTTCAAAGTGAATCTAATGCTAAATGTGAGGATTAATGTCGCTGAAAATAGAAAATAGGTCAAAGTTTCGAAAGTAGGACAAATAAGGACTATCGCAGTAATGTTCATCTTAGATACGACGAGACCTACATTTTGACACCAAATTTGTCTCTACGATATTACGTTTCAAAGGGAATCTGATGCTGAATGTGAGAATGTATTTGTAGAAAATATTGCGTCCAAATTTAAAATATAGTTAACTTTATATATAATATGGTACAGCAAGATATATCTTTCAATAAAATAGAAAAAATTACAAATTTTAAAATATTGTTATTTAATATATGTTGCAAGCATCCCAAAAAATAATTATCTGTTTATTTGAAGTTTACTTTTTAAAATCTTATTCTAATTTTTCAAAAGGGTATTTTATTTTATTTGTATTGATACATTTACAGTTTAACTCTTGGTGGATTAAAGAGTTAAAAATGCAACTACCCCACTGGCATGTACAAATCAATTATTGAAATCTTTAAATATATTTACATGAGATTTTATATTTAAGAAACCAATATATTTATACGAGATTTATATATTTATATATAATGTTTATGAAACTTATTGATATATTTACATGAGCTTTGCTGTCCATTAAACCTTTTAATATATTTACATGAGCTTTAGTTTTTAAGAAACCTTTAAATATATTTACATTAGCTTTAGTGTTTATATGTAAGCACAGAGCCCTTACGTACGCAGAGCCCTTACAAGCAGCAAAGAGACAGAGCATTGCCAGTTTCGAGCTATTCAGCTCTCATCAGGTACCTTAGTCTCCATACTGATGACTGGAATGCAAGTAGTACTTATTAAAACGCAAAACAAATATTCAAAAAAAGCAATTTGAATAGTATAACATTAGATCGAGGTAGCAATTCGGAGATATCCATCAGCAAAAACCATAGGATTTGAATGAGCTTTGATGTCTATAAAACCAATATATATTTACATGAGGTTTGGTGTCAGTAAAATAAAATTATTCGGTTCTTTTAATTATAAAATTATTGGATGTGACCTTCATGTGACACATAATTATATAATAGTTGGATTGTTAAGTCATTTTTAAGTAAAAAAACTATTTTACAAATAATACCAAATTATATGGTTATACATTAAATAAAATCACGTCATTTTGAATGTTGCCTATAAATAATCAAAATAATCAATATAACTTCTTATTTTAATTAAAAAATTATAATTTTTAAAAACATTTGTTTATTTAAATACGATTTTTCAAAAGAAAAATAGTTAGCTTAAATACAACGTATGATAGTTATATCTATGACGTAATTGATGATCAGTGTACTTAATACATTAAAAGTTATGTGCACTTTTGTATTGTAAATGGTTTTTATTGTTTCAATTTTAAAATATTAAGATGGTCATTTATTTAAATTTTTTATCAAATCTTTAAATTGATTTAAAATATTGATAATTTTAAACAAAATATTTTATGTAACCAGCAATTAAATTTTAAAGGCATTATGTATCAATTCAAACTACTGAATATGTAACTTCTATGAACATAGTATATATTATTACTATTGGCTTAGACTAGACTAGACACTAGACTAGACTAGATTAAATATTAGTTTAATTTAAATGAACACTCACAAGCTCTACATGTTTTGGATGACTTTTTGGCTGGTTCTAAATACTGTAAGTTTCTATATGACATACAAAATTGATCGTGCACATGGTTCAATAGCCTAATAAGTAGATATGGATGTTTGTTACCATTGCATCTATTGAATTATCATTGCATTAGAACATTGCATTGCCCCGAAGACTACCTATCTCATTTATGTCAGAAAAATGTTAATATTCTAAACCAATGTAGGCCCTATGATAAATTCAATATAATGTAATATAATATGTAAACAATACTATTTATTAGAGATTATGAAAACAGTACACATTTATTAACATTTACTTTGAAATTATCACGAAGTCGTCTAAAAGGCCCAAATGAGTTTTCTTGGCGTACCTGTAAGTTCCAGAATATTTACAATTTGATAAAAAAAACAGTAATTATAATGTAGACCTGGTATTTGACTTAAAAAATTAATAGAGATAAATTGTGTACATATTTTAAAAAAATGAAAACCTTCGATTCTGGGACTTCTTTCTGACATCGTGAAGAATCTATATGGTACATAAAAAATTAGATGTCACTGATAGTTTTGTATTGTTTGAATATATATGTTTACAAAATTTCAATTTGTAGTAAGCTTAATAGGAAATTCTTTATAGTTGATAAGCTATATTTTTTAGTCTGGTGCACGAAGGATTCAACATTTATAGTGTAAATAATGTATATTAACATTATTGTATATTACCTAATTTTACAAATATTTATTATAATAATATTTTTAAAAATTCTGTGTAGTATAAACGGATAATTTTATTTAATTTAACACATATACTCACATTTTGAATATATATAAATAACTATATTATAATTTGCAGAGGAATTTTAAATTGAATCAATAGAAAATCAAATTCATTTATATACGGGAGGAATTTATTAACTCATTTTATTTGTTTTAGCAATAAATTAATTTATTAATGTAATAATTCAAATAATCAAAAATTATCAATAAGATAAATATTTTGGAAGCAATCATTATTTACATTAAGTTATTTAATAATTAATTAAATTAATCTATTATAATGTAATTTTATTCAAGTATAAGATATTTAATAAATAAAGAAATAACAGTTTCTTTTATAATTTATCTACTTCCTTTATTTAATAACTTTAAAAAATGTATGCGTCTAATCATTAAAGTAATGGATGAATATATATATGTATATATATATACATCCATTACTTTAGTGATCAGACGTATATATATATATATATTATGTGTGTGTGTGTGTTATTACTATAGTTATTATTTCGATAATATTTAAAACGTCGATAAATTATATTTCTAAATTACATATACAAGATTTACATTTAATCGAAATTCTTACGAATAGTTTTTTATAATTATTATATTTAGATACAAATTAATAGATAATTTCGGGTTGAAAGTTCACATTCGTTTTCAAATTTTGTTACTTGTCAAATAAATCAATCTCAATCAATTTGTTTTACTATAATATACATGTTTTAATTTCAAAATATTTATTTAGACAAAAATAATGATAAATACTAAATGATATAATATTGAAATAGTTGTTTTGCTTTCACAATTGTAACACAACATATTGCACGAAGATGAGATGAGAATACCTTAATGACATATTAATTAAATAGTGTTCAAACGAGAAACAACATTTGCTAGCAGTAATCTTATTAATTGGGAGAATTATTCATGCGAATTATAAATAAATTAATTTTGAAAGTAATAAAAACAAAAATATGCATTTTGAAACCAGAAAATTATTATTTTATATATTTTAGATTTAAATTAATATATATCCCATTAAACAAAAAAAATTACATGTTTATAACTGCTACGAAATTGATAAATGCTTACAAAATTGAGAAAAGATATGAGTCGATCGTAAAAGGTTATATAATTTTCCCAGTTAATAAGTCTGTAAAATAAATTGACAAAAATCTGGTATAAAATATGGCAATAATATAGTTTCATTTGACAATTTCAAGTAGCATGAATTAAAGCCATCAATATTCAATTTGATGAGAAATATGATACATTTTACTTAATTAAAATTATTTACTATTAGTAACATTTTTTTAAACATTTTTATTAAATTTTATAATATCAAGTTTCAATGTAAATGCTTACAAGTGCTATTTTATATATAAATTCATACTGTTTACAGCAGAACAACCGTGACACTTAATACTTACTCGTATTGACTGGTACAGCAGATTATATCCCCATGTTAAATGTATGGACAAAAAATAACGCATAATTTGAACAAATAACTTTCTATTCTCCCAAATATATACATCAAATGTTAGGGCAATAGTAGTGGCATACCCTTTATTACGGCCTCATATACTATAAGTTGACCGACTCAGTTTCCCATGTGTGGGTGCTTTAGCGGCAAGGCACTGAGTGATAGAAATATTTGTCAAGTTTAAAAGCTGGTCATAACAGTAGTATAGGAAGGGTCGATTGGACCACACCAGTTGACCTTTGACCTGGTGTCAGACGTGGAGGAAGAAGAGATGAGCGAGGCAGAATTCCTGAGGAGGATGAAATTATATCACGGTGCTGGCTGGCACAACATTCCAACACCACCAACGCTACCAACAACTTCGTTAACAGTAACAACGTCAACGCCTATTCTATCTATAACGTATCCGCTTCATTATACGAATACTACTCTTATTCAGTTTGAGAAAAATCTGTTGAAGGTTAACTTAACTCACTCTGAACCCCTAGCACAAATTTTATACGACACATCCATTGCAGCATCTGAGCCAGAGGAGATTGATAAATTGTGGGCTAATAAAGAATTTAACGATGATGTTATTGATCCTCCTCTCGACACAAGCAATAGGGTTTCGGACCAGATGTCATGGATCAATTTTAGGCGTCTCTCCATCGAAACATTGAAGGATGAGGCGCCAAATATATATATCGATATTACTTCTGATACGGACGATTTAGATACATTTATCGACACAAGTGATATTGTTAACGATGGTAAAATTCCGTGCACTTCTCGGAAAATAACGTCTATAAATATATTTAAATGTAGACAAAGCTCTCATTCTAATTCTCCTAAAATGCTGAACATGTATAGAATCGACAGTTATACTGATAGACTTCCTATTATTCCAGAGGAAGTGTGCAACTGCATTTTCAGAAGAGTGCCACAACGCAGTCGACACTGGAAGACGCAATATGTACGATTCATTCCAGAAGATGATAATATACAGCCTATTGATTTTTCCGAGGCTGCGATTCTTCTGATTGAGTCTACGATAAATATCCTTCCTATTGGCGTAAGAAGATTGTAAAGTGCACCCGATCCTAGAGATTAAAACCACTCAGCTAGATTCAGACGTTGAAGTCACATAGTTGAAAAATTAACTGTATTCCCTCGACGCTACTGTTCTCCCTCTGGATTGTATTTCTGACATTATCAAAGGACTGCTTTCAAAAGTGAAACATTTTGTTCAAGGAGGAAGCAATTGGAGAATATTAGGTGTCAATTATATTGACATGCGTGTAACCAAATTCTACTCAGCGTCTGCTTATGTAGGTAAAGCAGATTTTTCTACACTTCCAAGTTGATTAAATAGCAAACAGGCTGTTCTCAACTTTAAAAATACAGGAGATCATACTTCAATTATTCTGTTCCCAAAAGTCTACATTCCCACGAATTTAAAATGAATCAGCGACATAGAAATCAAAAGTAATATATTCATGAGTTCAAGTACAATTGAAAAGGAATTGTGTCACCTGTTAATGTTCAAGATTTCATCACCTTTGAACTTCATAATACTGGCATCTATTTAAATTGGCTAGAGTGGGATGAGGAAAATTAAAGCCACCCAGTAAGAGTGCTCAGAGTTGCAGGCAAATCGTCATCGGAAACATCTGGAAAGGTAATCAATATACTGGCACTTAAAGATTCGGCTTATTACCTATTCATGGTAAATATAAACCGATTACTCGGATGTCACAAGAGAAAAAAAATTGTAGCAGGGCTCATGCAAACAAATTTTGCAAACGATGTCTTCAACCGTTTAAATATGAAAAAACTGTTTGATGATCATCGCGATCTGTGTTACTCAGAGCTTCTCTAATCACACTTCTCCCAACGAAAAACACAAATGTGGAGTTCACTAATCTAAGATTATGTCAGAGACTGCCATATGTTGTGTATGCGGATATCAAGTGCACATTAAACAATAACACTGTTGGAGATGCTGCTCCACTAAATCTAGGCTACAGAGACTTTTTTGGTGATAGCTGCATAATTGATGCTATGCAAGTGTTCGAACAATGGGGCCGAGACGTTTTCCAGTGGAACAAGGATAATTCTTTTTAAACAGTTGTCTGGACTAGTCAGGGAGCAAAGCAGGGACACAATAGAGCTACTTAGTGTTAAAAATGTGATGAAAAAGTCAGAAATAGCAAGAGTTTTAAAGTGGCGGTGCCTGACTATCTTACCGGTCGATACAGAGGTGCAGCCTGCAATGATTACAATAGCAAAATGCGACTCGACAGAATGGTTCTGAAAATATTCTTCCATAATTTTAAAAATTATAATTCACACGTTGTCTGTCAGGCGGCTCTAGGAAAGATAAAGAATGGGAGCTGGGTGTTATTCCTCTTTCATAAGTAAAATAACTGCTTTAATTATCACATTTTCTGTATAAAAAATCAACATATTTTGGACAAAAAATATGGCATGATGAAGGAGGTTACCATTCGCATGAAACTTCAATTCAAAGATAGTGCGCAGTTTAAGTGCGACTCACTATGTACACAATCTCGTTAGAAATTTCGTTCCAACTGATCACAAACAAAGCCGTCGAGCAATTCTGGCTTCCGCTCCTAATTTTCTGATTTCCTAATAACTGCAAAAAGTATGTTAGCTTATACATATTTTTCTTCGCTCGAGAAAATGACGGAGTCCAATTTACCGCCACAAGAATCCTTTTTTGATGATCTCAAGAAACAAAACTGTTCAGAGGAGGATTATGTTCGAGCTCAAGTGACCTGCCGTGAATTCAATTTCCAGGATTTCGGCAACTATGTGCTGGCGTATTTAAAACGAGATGTCCACCAATTAGCAGTTGTATTGAAGCCATTCCGCAACCTCAGTCTAACCGAAGATAAACTAGACCCTGAATATTTTGTATCAGCACCCAGCATGTGCTGGCAATCTGCCTTCAAGATGACGAAAGCCAAGATGACGATGATATGTACAAATTTATCGACTTCCGTCGTCCTAAAGCCTATAGCCTCTTATCCCAAAATGGGTCAGAACATAAGAGAGCAAAGGGTGTTCAAATGTGCGTCGTCCAGAATGTGCTCACACACGATTCCTACATAAAAATGTATGAAGATCAGGTTGAATTAAATACCGACCAGACCAGATTTGCATCCCACAAACATAAAGCGCAGTTTGTCATTCAATTGCACCTCAATTACCATCATCATGTGAAACATAATTTTGTATATATTCATTCAATTTTAATAGTAAATTATAGACTTTATTTTAGTTGTCTTTTTGGACTATACTTACCTGATGGGATTATAATAAGATTGAAACAGGATAAAAGTCTATAAACAAACGGAACTCTGCTTGATTATATATATATAATATGTATGTTTGGATATAAAGAGACACGACAACTTCTTTATACGTCATCAAGTGAAGACTCAAGTGAAGACTCAAGTGATCAAATGGAAATTTCTAATAAAAAATTAAAACATTCATCCTAGTATTACACATGAAATCAAAGATACATTGAAAGAAATGATTAATGTAAGTAGTATATAGAAGAATTTCCCACGATAAACGAGGTGCCCATAAAGAGAATGTATCTTATATTATCGAAGAGATTGCATTCCTTTACCGAATTAAGTACAATAGCTTTGGAGTGAAATTTCAACGCTGTGTGCGATTGAAAACAGAATTGGAGTTGCAAGTCATCCTTCAACAGATACTTCTATGGCTTCTTTTTTATTCACGGTGCTAATACTATGCTGTATCCACTTGTAAGAAAATGGATTGAAATAAAAATAAACATACTGTAAGCTTCTCTCATTATATTGACATTATATATTCATGGATGGACGCCTTCAATTTAGAAAGTTTAATGTCAGTTGTTGGTCCTTCAAAATGCGTAAGACAGTGTTTGTTACAAAATCTATTGAAAGTACATCGCTACCTATTCACGACACCTATTACACACATTCACTGGTATTGTAGAATTTTACAACCAAATGTTTTAAAACAATTCAAATCGGAGATTTCCGGAGTGGAAATAAGCATGCATCAGGGGTTGCCTGACAATTTCAATAATATTAAAAGTGGGAATGTGCTCATATGATGATCTTATTAGTGAATCGATGTCTTCCCAAGTGGTCACTAAATTTTTACAAAAATTTTTCATCATCTTAACTATTTCCTCATTAATATTATTCAAAATCTTTTTATCAAAGAGCACGATAGTAGAACTCGTTCTCTTAGCACGCATTACTTGATTCTCTTCAATAATCCTCGAGATGTTACACAAATAAGATTCCTGAGTAGACAGATGAATAACACGTTTTTGCAGGCATCTTTTCATGATGCAACCAAACAGGGTATTTATTCTATTTTTAAATTTTCATCAACGTACACCACATGACATTCGAATTAGAACACGAATTCTACCATACGAAGTCCCACAATATGCTCATATGACAGAAGAGCGTGCATCGCAAATTATAACAAACATTAATGGAACAGGAAAACATAAATTGTTCGAAATAATGGGTGCGTTACGAGAAGAGAAAATTAGATACCTACTTGTGACTGCTGGACTATTCTTTGCACTACTAGGACTTCTTATTTGTTCATGGACAATTCACGCTGTGCATCTCAATTCAACGTCACCACATCATTGGCTAAAAGATTATAAACATAACATACAGGAAATGTTTTGTAAAATAATTAATGTGCAAAATGGGAGTCAAGCGTTTTCGGCGACAATTTGCTCTGCTACAGGCATTTTCCAAGGCTAATCCAAAGTTAAAAAAGCTATTGTGGAGAATGCTGATCCTGATTTTATCAAGGCACTGTTAGACATCACAATCAACTTACTGAATGGTGATTTACCAAACATTTCTAGATCACTCCAAGAACAACTCAATAAACGTAAGAAGATTTTTCATTGTGTTGCTTAGTGTGTCTATACAAAGGGAGCAATAAAAAAAGTTAAATCTGCTCTCAGTCAGAAAGAAGGATTCCTGCCACTACTTTCACTTCTAGGGTCTATAATACCCTTTTGCTGCAAAAAATATTGCACCCATCGCTGTCCCTGCTATTGGTTCATCTTTGTTTTCTAAAAATAATTATCAGTACATCAGTATATTCACAACTGGTTTTGGTGACTGAATAAGAATACTCTAGTTTAAGTAATATAACCAAACCTTCAACATCGATACAATCACATGTTGGACTTGATCAACAATATCTTCTTAAAGCAGCTATATTTATTGAAAAAAAACGCAGGAATGCAATGCGAGAGAGAAATAATGAAGAAGGGAGAACAATACACTAAGTGACTAAATGAGTCAGATTTCGTTCAGTTTTACCAAGACATCAATTCCAAAAATGATTTCACTACTTACATTTCTACATGGCAAAAAGCCAGCTTTGTCATGGTCACAAAATTGAGATTGTTTATGCGGGACATATATCGCTGGTTCGAACTCGTATTATTTACTTCGTAATTCTATCAATGATACACGGGCAAATGTATATGTTCCTATTGGATGGAGTGAATTCAATGCTATTTTGAAAAGCTTAATGTTGTCAAGGCAGCACTAAGAAATGCAACTTCAAAGACACTCGGAATCGTCTCTAGAAAACGACGTCAAAGTAGTTCTCTTCCTCATACTCCACCACCACCATGTCAACGATCTCGATCACTCCACCTGGAAGTCTCCGTTCTAGAGCTATATCAATGAAAGTCAAATGGACTGAAGGGTGAGGTGCATTCAAAATTGAGTATTGAAATCGAATTCATATAAAGTGACACATTGATTGCTCACTTGCAGATAATAATCGATAAGTTGAGATGATTCTGAGAATACCATTAATTGAGTTTTTATTATAAGTTAAATCTTATTTACATACTGATGCTATTATACGGATAATGCAAAATTTACTTTGTTGTTGTTGTTCACCAAAAACCGACGAAGTTGATGAAACAAACCTCAAAGTCTCAATAAATTGCAACAATGCTTGCTGTAAAAAAAGCAAACGCTATCAGCAAAAAAACGGAACTGCTAGAACCCCTTTATTACGACACGCAATTGACAGGCTCTTACAGAAGCGTCAAAGCCCTGACCACTGCATCAAATCTTCACAAGAACCAAGTGCAACAATGGTTACAGAGTCAATTCACATACACCCTACACAGACGAGCCTTGAAAAGATTCCTGAGAATAATATATGAAACTAGGAAAGGACATGCAACATAAAACTGATCTAGTAGAGATACAACATTATGCTGGAAAGAATAATGATTTTATTGATACTTGCTGACATTGATTGATTTATTTTCACGCTACGTTTGGGCTAAACCACTGAAGAGTAAATCAGCTGACGACACAGCAAAATTGATAAAAAATAATTTTCAACAACTAAAAGGTTCTAAACTACATATAAACAAATTGATGCAAGAAAATAGTTTGAAAATAAACCTGTACGTGATTAATACAGTTCAATTGGAGTGGAACAATTTAGTATTGCAGGTCCAATGAAAGCGGACGTTGAAGGATCGTATGTGGCGCATATTCACTAAACAGGGTTTCTATAAGTGGTTGGATATTCTTTCGAAACTTGTTTACTCTTATAATAACTCTCCACATCGAAGTCTCAAAAACAGAGCTCCTAGTGAGGTAAGAAAAAAAATGAAACAGATGTATGGTTGGAGAAAGAAGAAGATTAACAAAAAAGCATTTAAGGTTAGTGATCGGGTTAAAGTGTCCAAAGCAAAACAAATATTTTATAAAAGATACCTACCAAATTAGCCAGAAGAATAATTTTTCATCAACTCCATCAATACCAAGTTTTTACCGGTTATGTATGAGGTTATTTGCACACGTGGACAAGGAAACGACGAAGAAGCTAAGGTCAAATGGAAAGGATATAAAGACCCGGAGTGGATACCTTATAAATACATATTCGGTGGAACGAAATGAAAATAGTTTTTACGTTCTACTACCAAGTAATATAGACGAGAATGGAACAGCGGCAACATACCAACCTGATCTTGAAAATTCCATAACTTTGAATGAATATGGAGACTGGGAAGTTTGATTTTCGGAAATGCTATTCGTGGACGCTATTAAAACATTTACGGCGACGAGTGTGTGGCTTTACACAGGAATAAGAAGAAACTTGTTGTAAACCAACTTGACAAGACAATAATCGACTTGTGGTTGTACAACAGATACTGTCACTTATTTTATTTTAACGTAACATAGAGTTATTATACATGTAGTATGACAGACCGTACACAAAAAGTTGTTGAATCTGAGCGATTTAGTGAATTCATAAACCTGCCTCACTATGATGGCCATTTTATCCTATCAAGAAAGACGATAACATTCCTAGTAAGATCACACAGAGTGCACAACTTGCCTGGATACTTGTATTTCATGAAAAAGTTAATGTAAGCCAAGAAGCACTTGATTTGATTTAGAAGTCACGGTCTCATTTTGCAGCCAGAAGAATAATAAAGGATGCAGTGACTACATTCGACGAACAAAGTTAAGGACCGGTTAGTGGAAGAATACATCTTGGTGCTTAAAGAGGAAATACAAAGTACTAAACAAAGTGAATTTGTCAAGCATAAAATCAAATTATCGCCAGACACTCACTTGATGTTGGAAGCAATGGATGACGATGATGAATCAAGGGACGGAGAAATATTGTTATTCAATGAACGATTCTAACCTATTCGTGGATTTACAAAGACACACATTGCATTGCATAGAGGTGAGATAATTAAACTGGAGGCAAAATATCCTCCAAGCTATCGACGCAGTTTCTATACAATCTATGTATGCTGCAATTTGTGTGAAAAAATGTATGTTGGAAACAAACGAGTACCTCTTCTACGAATTGTGGCCTTCCATACTGCATCATATGGATCTACAATTTCAATTGTGTACACAAACCCCATCTATGTTAAATTAAACACTAGATTTATCCACTCAATTAAAGTGGAGCTCTGAGATTATATGGGTGAGCTGATTCCCTTTGCAGAAGGAAAGACATTGATTAATCTTCACTTTTGTCGTCAACGCTTATAAACCTATTTGCTACTTATGGCTCAAAAATATGAAATACACTGCTATTGCTCAATCAAAATATGGATATAGAATGCCGATATATGTTGGCAGTAGACGTATACTCAGGTCACATGAGACGTCAAGTTGAAAGGTAAACGTTTACAGAAAAACGTTTGGTTAAACGGTTTTGACCTTGTTTAAATCGGTCAATAGGAAGCCATAGTAACCAAAAAAACATTACTCGATTCTGATTGGCTGAAAAAAAATTAAACATTTTTGGCACAAAATTCAAAATCATTTTACATTTGTGGGGGGGGGGGTATGAGTCATGATCTATTTTTAGCCATGACTCATAAATTTATTTATAAGTGATCCAGAATCGACTTTTCCTATACTACTACATGTTTATTCTCTAATGTATCACTAACGATTGGTGACAAGTAAGTAGATGGAGGACTTTACATGCATCCATATCGAGCTTATCTCAATAATCTTCTTCTGTTTGGTAGGAAGGCGAAAAATGATTTTTATCTGGCTATGTAAATGATGATGCCGCCAAGATGGATTTGACTACCAACACAGCTCTTGCAAAACGACTTGGATACTTTACAAATACCGGAAATACAGCTGAATTTTACGTACCGGTTTGTTCGGATATGCTTACACAAGAAAAATATATGCTGAATCAAACCGATATTCGACTCCGATTTGACCACAGTAAACCAGAGTTCTGTTTTCAATAACGTACGATAGGGAATGTCAAAACTGGAAGAATTATAGTTTAAGAAGCAATTCTCTACATTCGTCGTATTAACATTGATTCTGCGGTGCTATGCATGCACGATTCGGCGCTGAGACATTAATATGCAATGTATCCTTATAACCAGAGTACTGAAATGTTGTCATATACTATATCCAAAGGCGATCTCTCTCATTCGAAGGAAAATATGTTCCGTGGTCAATTGCCAAAGTTGCTTATTGTCGGTATGGTTACCAACACGGCATACAATGGGGATTGGGAAACCAACTCGTTCAATTTTCAACATTTTAACATCAATCATGTTGCTCTCTATCGGGAAGGCGAATCTGGCTGATCGAACTGGCAGATTTTGGCGCTGGATTTACTTTTTTCGGGTTCGATTTGACGCCGGACCTACACATGACGGAACATGCACAAACCCTATCGTGAAGGCAATTTTCGGTTGGAACATAAATTTGCAAAGTGGCTGAAAAACGCTATAAACGTAATTGTGGTGGCAATTTTTGATGGAAAGGTGGAAGTGACTTATCACCAAAACGCCATTACAGACTTCAAGACTTGAGATGATTACAGGTTTACAGGTGATGATTTGACGCAGCTTGTGTCGCGAGACCGTCTTCTCAAATCGTTATTTAGTGGTATCTACTCTGTGAACAAACTTCATTATATTAGGCGCTATCTGCATAACACGATACAATATTCTAAACCGATTTATTTTATTATGAACACCGACACGAAAAAATTATCTGGTCACCACTGGTTTGCCATTTATATTGATCATAATAAACTTGGTAAAGTTTGTGATAGTTTTAGACCTATACCTCCTACACACATTCACTGTTGGTTAAATTGAAACATAGACTTTTGGTATTATTCAAACGAGTGCATACAAAGTATTTTATCTACCCAATGTGGTTCATTCTGTTGCAAAACATTTTATTATCGAGTTATCCGAAACAACCTTGTTGGACTATGCATATGATCCTGCTTCTCAAGAAACACAACTGTAGTGGTGAGGTGTTTAATGTTGTTGCACTATACTTGTTATTCACCCTTATTGTTATTGTTTTTATTTTATATTAATTTATGGTTATATAGCTCTATGTACAATATGTTGTATTAGGAGATAGTAATAAAACGTACAAATTCAAAGTAATTCATTCAGAAATAGTAGGAAACAGTATCTCAGTGACCCATAATACAGTGACCCATAATAACGACTTTTCCGGAATGAAAAAGATTTCCATGGAGTCCATTCCATAATATTAATTGAATTGCAGGAAATAGTTCAGATTTGTAAAATAAACCTGGTTGACATTTATTTATTGCAAATTGATATAAGTTGATTGAATTCACGGTTAGTTGAAGTATAACAGTTGATGATCGATGAGAAACAGTAAAGTCGGAAATGTCCAAAACATGTAATAAATTCTCACAAATTGTTGCAAAGGCTCACGAACCCATAGTTCGCATTTTTTCGCCTTTGAAAAATAAAGTGGTTAAATTCTTGTGTCGTAAACGAACCATTTGAGGATGTCTGTTATAAATTTTAACATCGTAGTCAAACACAAGTAAAAGTTTATAAATAATTTCAAATGTCATTTCTTTAAGATGTTGTGATTCTCCGGAAATATTCGGTTTACTATACAAGACGTCTGTTCCATAATATGATATTCGTGATATAAATTATTTCTCTTTCGTTTACTGTGATCTTTTATAATATAAACTAACCAATAATAAAACTTTTAGTTTAAGTGATTATTATTGATTGGTTGATTATTTATATCTAAAATTTTATCGGATGTCGGATTTGAACCCACGTGGATCAATGAATCCAGTAGATGTTAAGTCTACCGCCTTAACGCTCGGCCAACCCAACTTGTGAAGTAATTGAGCTATTATTATTTTATATGGGTATTTTATTATGAACTTGATTTATTTAGTAATGTCAATGCTTATCGCAATGTCTTCAAACGGATGGACACATATACTTTCTCCCGTGTGTAACGAACTAATCGATGAAGGTTTTCTATTTAACGGAAGTGTTGTTACTATAAAAGTTATGTTTTAAATCACTTGATGGACTATTTTAACATGCACTTATTGTGGAAGAAATCCTGGGTTCTCTCTTAACTAGAAGCTGCCTGTGTAAGTGCACGCAATTCTTGCGGTAAATCATCTCGAGAGACCTTCGATATACATATTCGTCATCAAATTCTACCAACTTTGGAGGACTGTATTGGTACACTGATCAGACAAAAATCAGTCAATGAAGCGCAATACTATATGACTAAAATAGTTAACGAATGTGAACCGACTCATATTCGATTACCCTCCGGCAAACCTGGATCTATTGATCTCTAAAGAGCAACTTTAAACCAGTCTACAACTGTCATTAACATAAATAGAATTGTAATATAAAGAATCATTACTGGTGCAAGTATTATTTATTTGTCTAAGAGATGTAACTACCTGTGTAAATTATTATGAATCTAACTATGATACTGATTCAACTATCAAGCATGCTACAAAGCAAATGATTTACATGCTATTTTTGTTAATGGTGAATGGTCACTATATATGAAAGAGGCAATGCACTCAGAAATTAAATAAGATAAAGTGATGTATACATTTTTCGCTGATTTACTCAATCTAGAAGTTGAATATGATAATTGTAACAAAGAACTATGTGGAATATTGTCAATCGACTAATACTATGCTTCCTGTATTTTTACCCTGATTTTGTTTTGACTGTACTACAACTCTATCTGTTCTGTTAAATACACTAACTTGCAATATATTTTGACTTCTTAATAGTTTGTATAAAATAAAAAATGTCAAAATATTTTAAAATTTATCTTACGTAATCACTGTTTATTGTCTCTTTGACGGAGATTCATCATCCTTATCTTCCTCCACCTTCGTGGATAGTTCCAATTCGGGCTCGATTTGAAATAAAGGTGCCACCGGCTTAGCCTATTTGTATTGTATTTCATAAATTTTGAAGAGCGTGCTATGTTTAAAATTCCTGTTACCATGGTCCCCGCAGAACAGGTTTGTGGCCCGAGGCCCAAATCACGAGTTAGTACGACCATTGTCCGAACTGAAATGGTGCAACTATTTGTTTTACCGCGCCAGTCGAAAGCTTTAAAGTCTAGAGCCAATTTTAACCATGCAGTCTGTCGTTCTTCGGAGTAGGTGGGTCTCATTTTTGCACAACTGCTGTTGGCGGAGAGTTGTGTCAGTCCTTCTTTAACTCTAGATTCGAAAAATGGTATTATCTCGAAAAACGTGCAGCCATCAGTTTTGTCAATAGGTAGAACGCCATGATCCCGAGTGTAGACACCGAATTTCTTCTCCAAAATGCCGGATCTGATAAACACTTGCATTTTAATGGTCCCGAAAGGCTCGTATCGCATTATTCATTTTGCCACCGTTAGCTCTTTTCTTAGCGAGTCCTGTATAACATTGATTAATGTTTTCCAATTGTAACATGTTTCAAACTATTAAAAAAGTCCACAGCATCCATCAGAATTTTAGACATCTCGATAGTAAATTTATAAAATTAGTCCAGAGAGAGCAAGAAGCAGAAAAAATTTTAGCTGCGAAAGCTTCTCTATTTATATTTTTCCTGATAAAAAACTGGGGGAAATGGTCAAAGGTCAAGTATCATGGTCAAAGGTCAAGTAGTGCGGTCAAATCGACAGTTCCTATACTACTCACAACAAAAGGGAGTCAAAATGCAAAATAGCTTGAGCTTTTAATTATTTTTTTTATTGTTGAATAAAAATGTCAATATTACAATTAAAAACTTATGACGAAATGACGCGCGAGCGAATTAATTGAAGCATACTTATGTTGCTAGGGATTGTGATAGGTTATATTAAATTTCATAACATTTTAGAAAACGTTTAAACTGAGAATTCAAGCCGAGACAAGAAGAAGTGTCGAAAATAAAGAAAACTTATATCACTAACAATGGAAATTTTTTAAAAGTGGTTCTGTTGTCATTTAATGTAAAAATTTCATATGTTCGCTAATCATTTTCAGATTATTTATGTAGTATGATTCGTTTCCCAAGTATAATGCCTTTGTGAGATGCATCGGAAGATGAGCCTCTTCTTTGAAGCCAATTTTTAATCCATCTTTGGAATTTCTTACATCGGTTTAATAATGATACAATAATATTGGCTGCTATATTTTTTTTAAATATAACGACAATTATTTTGTTCAAAACATATACACAGAATAGCAAAAAACCTACAACAATATAAACTATAATAATCATCTAATATCCATATAATGAATAAGCCTTGCAAAAATGTGGTAGAAATCATTTAAGAAGTAGTCAATTGACTAGTTGTCACACGATACTTGCTTCGTGTGTGTGGATTTAGAGACATGCAACTGGCAACTCGAGTTCATCAACTAAACATGATTTAGATACTTGCAACTGGCAACTCGAGTTTATCAACTAAACATGATTTAGAGACATGCAACTGGCAACTCGAGTTCATAAACTAAACATGATTTAGAAACATGCAACTGGCAACTCGAGTTCATTAACTAAACATGATTTAAAGAAATGCAACTGGCAACTCGAGTTCATCAACTAAACATGATTTAGAAACATGCAACTGGCAACTCGATTTCATAAACTAAACATGATTTAAAGACATGCAACTGGCAACTCGAGTTCATCAACTAAACATGATTTAGAAACATGCAACTGGCAACTCGAGTTCATCAACTAAACATGATTTAGAAACATGCAACTGGCAACTCGATTTCATCAACTAAACATGATTTAGAGACATGCAACTGGCAATTCGAGTTCATAAACTAAACATATATTTAATCTGTGTTTTAAAATGTTATGCAATCTGTTTATGTATTTTTTTAAATACGAAATTATATCTAGGTATTGAATAATCCTTTTCTACATCATTAAACATATAATATAAGATAAGATAAGTTATGTAGCTTAAAACATAAAAATTGTTGCATATCATATCTTAACTAATTTAGGATACAAAGATTTTTTTAAATACATATTATCAAAATTTATCACAAATATAATAAAATTAACGCTTTGTTAAAATTCTATTCTCGTAAAAAACGATCAATATTGCATAATTGTATTCTAAAGGCACTAGCTGTGGGATTAACTGAAATCTTTTCTTTTCTCTGGTTCGATACTTTTAAGGTGTTAATTTAATAAATTTCTCCTTAAATAAAGTGTGCGAAAATTGAATTAACAATTCATATTACATTCACGTATACTGTGGCCACATTTAAGATTTTTGAAGTACCATCTAAGTAATCAAATGTTAAATTGGTTCGAAAATCCCATCGTATGAATGTATGTATGTCAAAATAGTTAGCATATATATCCAGTATATTTTTCAATGTCACTATAGTTCATTGTTAATAAAAAGTTGTAATATTTAATTATCGGTTCCATTAATTATTCGATTTTGGTTGTTAATGCATACTTGGAAATTATAAACTATTTTTAGCGTCAATAACTTCGGGTATTAATAAATTGAAACTTTCGTACAATAAAATAATTTCTACACGAGAAAAAAAATTATATTATAAATTGCATATTGGAAAGGATAGAGCATAATTTTAAACCATATATACATACTTAATTATTTAGTAAAAATTAACAAAACAGTATGTAACACTTTTCGAATCATAGTTTTAATACATTTGGATACATATAAAATATACTTGTTGAAAAAGTTAGGCGAGTACTATAATTTGAAGTATTCCAAATTGTCTTTAGTGAAGATCTTTCAAAGCTTCAAGCAATAATTGTAAATTAGAAAGCTTACAGTAAACGTGCAACTGACGTATATTTAATGAAAATCTTAATAAATAGTTGTTTTGAGTAAGAAGTGAACAATTACGCGCATCATATATTACGCGGATTAGCATTATATATTAGCTATAGAAGCAAAATATTTTAACATATTCATAATAAGGCTTATAAGGTTATGAATAATTTTAATTGGAACAAATAATTCTCCTTCAATTGGTTTGAATGTTTCTCTAGTAATTGTTTATTCTTATTGTTTCGATAATATTAAAATGACATCGGTGTGACTGCTATACTTTCATTTTTGATAACAAAGAAGTAGTTACGCACATGTCCTTACATATAGTGGATATTATGTTACCGAAACGACAAACGGATCTATTAATATAGGATTTTTGTGTTTTTTATTTTGAAGTTTTTAGAAAAGTGACGGCAACTTCATACAAGTTTTAAATCTAACTTGTGGAAATAAATTGAGGAGGCAATATAATCCATAATATATTAAAATACAAATATCCAATCTGTTTAGTATAGCTGGGAGACAATGCAAAATACATGCTTAATGATATCGTAAATTATATTTCGACTATAGTTAAACATCCAGTGTCATCAAATTAAATATTTATTTATAACGATATTATTGTTATACTTGTTTAGTATTGTTAATGAATTTATTTCGACTGGTTAAAATTGTGTGATGTAGTCCAGTTTCTAAAAAAAGTGATATTTATATTAAAAAACCACCTTACACTAACCCTTTAAAATAGTTTTAGTAAAAAGCAGACATATTTTGGTATAATATATTCTCACTAGGCTGTTGAACACTTCCCAGCCATTTGATATTTGATATTGAACATTTCCACTTTTTTTTATGGAATATATTATTTAAACCAATATAAAAACAGCATTAAACTAGTACGATGGTGTAAATATCAATATAAAATAATCAATGCAGCGTATGTGTTATAGCTTTATAACTTTAGGCAAAATTACATGTCTGAAATATTTCTTCAAACGCTTCAAATTATTTATATAATATAGGTTTATTAGATACAAAAAAACTATTTTAATAGTTAAATTGTTCGTTATTAACTAATTGCCTTATCGGATAACATAAAACAGAATATTTGTATCTAAAAACTATAAAATTAAGATACTAATAAAACGGAACACTTATTAAAGTAATTAAATAAAGCAATAAATTATATAAAAGCAACGGAAATCATTAAAACTGCAATGTGTCGCCGATGCAAAAATTTCAGAATAATCAGTGAATTCATTTTAACAACAGGCTTAAAGATTAAAGGCAAAAGATTAAAAAGTATTTAATTTCTTGAACGTTCAATTATGATTTTTATTCTTTGACTCCCCTACTGACAATCCTATACAATCCTATATATATATATATATATATATAATAAAATCACAATCGCCGTTTGAGGAATAAATTAAAAAAATTATTGATAGCGCTTTCGACTTTTTCAATAAGTCTTTTTCAATCAGAAATAATTAAACAACTATTTTTAC